>ML275177.1:0-50761 GCA_005239495.1 Nicotiana undulata | reverse complement strand
AGCTTGGGAAGAACTCTCCACCACCTAGCTACTAAGAGGTAAGTAAATTCTACTAAAATGTTAGATTATTACACCAAAACTTAGGTAGATTAACATCTAAATAGTGGAAATCATAGGGGTTAGAGTGAAAACCTAGGGTTGATGAACTTTAGGGAATTTCACCACTTTTCTACCATGAAATCATATAAAATTATATATTAATGACCCTTAGGCTATGGGCGACTGTTATCTTCGAAGATTTTCGGAATCCGAGCATCTGGGCTCGGGGGTGTATTTTGGGATTTCTTCAAGAATAGTGAATTTACTAATAAGTAGGAGAATTTCCATACCTTGAGCATGCATTGACATATTTATATATCATTTGACTAGTTTCGAGTCCTCGGGTGTAAAATTTGGAGTTTCGAGCGCGTTCTTGACCGGGAAGTTGATTCTACGCGAGGTGAGTCTCCTTTCCAATCTTGTAAGAGCGAATTGTCCCCATAGGTAAATGTAAATGATTGAGTTTGTCCTTATTTGCGG
The DNA here is from genome assembly GCA_005239495.1 of Nicotiana undulata. Lineage (NCBI taxonomy): Eukaryota > Viridiplantae > Streptophyta > Magnoliopsida > Solanales > Solanaceae > Nicotiana > Nicotiana undulata. The sequence continues at coordinate 50,242 of ML275177.1, read as the reverse complement.
GGGCTACGTACGCGCAAAGTGACGAGAGTCCATGCGTAGCTACTACTCTGTTGTGTCGGGTAGAATTTAGGACTTCACAAGCATGCCTCTATGTGCCTTACCTGTATCCTTACTTGTGTTCCTGGTTTCTTATTACCCTTGAAATTAACATGAGAATTTCGGAAGCTATCTGTAAGTTTAAGTGTTTAAATCCCTGAATTTAAGAATAATCCATGATAAATTCTTGAATTTCTTGATAAATATGTGTATGTCTACGAGCACCCGTGTCGCATGTATAATTCGTGAGCGGGGTAGCCTTATATTTATGTCAACCGCGTCGCATGACCGATTCGCGAGCGGGGTAATAGATGCATCTATGGTTCGTGCCGCTCGCCCCTCGGCAGTGCACATTTAAATTTCTGCGTCGCTTTGGCCGTACGCCTCGGCATATTATATGCTATGTGCTTGATTGAGAGTCTTATTATTATTCTTACCAATTAAATTGTTCTGTGAGAAAGAAACTTGTGATTTTTTTTTGTTAAATATTGTTACTTGGCCCTTGCAGGGAGATCGTTATCTTTATATACCGATGCTTCATATCTACTAGCTTTCCATAAATGTTATTACTGTTTAGATTCATTAAATCATATTATTGATGACGACCTTAGTGAGTAACACGTCTACCTCTCGTCACTACTTCTTCGAGTTTAGACGGGATACTCACTAGGTACATATTTATTTATATGTACGCATGCTACACTTCTGTACTTAATTGTACAGGTTCTGAGGTTGTCGCACCTGGTCACCATTTGGGTGTTCGTCGCTGAGAGTACTACCGGGATTTGACTACACGGTGAGCTGCTCTTCCTGGCGTTCTGCAGCGGCACTGTGGAGCTTCTATTATTTTTGGGATATTTCTGTCTACCCCCCTTCAGACAGTTGTACATTCATTTTGTCTATTTGTATATTCCACTAGTCGCCTGTGGGCTTGTGACACTAGGTCTTGGCATCCGTAGTTGATTCACTAGTATTTTGCTAATTTCGTTTATGCTGGCAAATGATTTTGGGTTATTTTAAATCAACTTGCTTCATTTCCTCACTTTTAGTAAATGACTCCTTAAATTTAAAACTGGGTAAGTGTTTGAACACCTCATTTGTTTAAGTAATTCCGTTAGTAACTAGTGTTGGCTTGCCTGACTTCAGTGTTGGGCGCCATCACGGCCTGAGTATGAATTTGGGTCGTGACATATATACATATATATATATATATATATATATATATATATATATATATATATATGGAGGAGCAATAAGGGTGGACATGTGGGAGCGGGTTGCACGCCGCAACAAGAAGCAATAAGGGAGGACACTTATATTTTACTGATTTTCAAAAACAAAGATTTGAGAATTTACTGGTTTTATTTTACTATTTTTCATATTTTGTACTACTTTTATTTTAAAGTCCAAGTATGAAAAATTGGAAACTTACGTGAGAATTAGTTATAGCTAAGACATGAAAAAGGTGGCTAAGTTATTTTAAATTGTAGCTACAGTTATTGTTTGTTTATTTTAGAATTTTTTTTTTGCTTTATTTTATATGTTCACAGGTTATATTGTTAATGCCTCGCCGTAGCCTCGTCACTACTTCGTCGAGGTTAGGCTCGGCACTTACTCAGTACATGGGGTCAGTTGTACTGATACTACACTCTGCACTATTTTGTGCAGATCCAGGTACTGGCCAGCGTTAGAGATTTTAGTAGCGGTCATTCATCATTTGGAGATACAAGGTATATCTGTCGGTGTTCGCAGATTTCTGGAACCATCTCCTAATTTTATAGAGACTGTTTTATTTTACTCAAAACAGATATATTATTTCTTTCAGCCCATTATTTGTAGTATTCTTAAAAGTTCGTGAATTGTGACACTAGACCCTGGGGTAGTCTTAGAGTTATATACATATTTAGTTCGTGACTCGGTTTATATATTTGTTTAACATTTTATTTATGAAGTTATTCGCTGGGAAATCATTAGATTTAATTTACTTTAAATTTGTTTGATTGTGTTTAAGTAAATAACCAAAGGAAAATAGCTAATCGAATTCTAACATTGGCTTGCCTAGCAAGTATGGTGTTAGGCGTCATCACGATCCCTAAGGTTGAGAATTTGGGTCGTGATAGTCTTTTACTCCAACAGATTATTTGCTAACTAATCCTCCTCATTTGTTAGCAATACATCCTGATTTGAATATCAATCAGTCCAGATGTTTGAAGGAGAGAACGGGACAACCCAGAGAGGAGGAAAGTTTCAGAATATATATAGTAGCATTTTTTTTTTTGACTTCTCAAAAAGTAATACATTCACGTAAGATGAAATGGGGAGTAATTTAGATTGAATGCCTCGATTAAAAGTCTATACCTACATTTTATATACGACGAATTTTCTTGTTCGTATTTTCCATTTTTTTCTATTAAATCCATGTTTTTTGTATTTATAAAAGAATTACTTTCTCTTTCTCTGTTTCAATTTATGTACACCTATTTTCTTTTCGCTTCGTGCCTAAAAGAATAACCCCTTTCCTTATATGGAAGCAATTTACCTTTATGCAATGATTTATTGCCACATAAAATATATGTGCATCATTTTAAACTACAAGTTCAAAAGTCTTCTCTCTATTCTTAAACTCCGTACCCAGTCAAATTGGTTTAGATAAAGTGCACTAGTCTATCAATAATTTTACTTCCGTCTGAGAGAGCTTTCACCTAATCTTCAGAATCAGTCCACTTATTTTGTGAAAATCGAATTTTGGATAAGTATTTGGCATAGTAGAGCTTGGAGTAAAATTATAGTACATTGTTTTTATTTCGGCGTAATACATACGGAGACATCTAAAGTTGGCACGATTTTTCACTTAGACACTTAAACTAGGCCTCTTTCCATTTGAACTCATTTCTTAGGCAATTCTTATACCAATTAGACACGTTTTTTGCTGGCTTATTAATTAACCAAGTGCGTGTTATGCACTCTCAGTCTACGTGGCAAAATTAACTATTATAAATCGTGCCACATCATTTTTTTGTCCACCTCACCGTCCACCTAAGCTATGTAGTGTTATTTTCACTAAAATACAAATAACTAGCCCTAAACATGACCGTCTAAACATATTACCACCGCCGTTCCTTTTACCATCGATGAAAACAAAGAAATGTCCGACCACCGTTAAGCTTCTTCTTCCTTCCGTCAATGGTGTTGGAATCTGGAAGGCGGTTTACTCTAGCAGAGATTAAAGCAGCACAAACAACTTCGACGAGAGCTTAGTTATTGGAGTGGGAGGGTTTGGTAAGGTTTTCAAAGCAGAGCTCGATGATGGCACACTTGGTGCAATCTAACGAGCCAATCCTCAATCTCAGCAATGTCGGAAAGAATTTGAGACAGAAATTGAAATGCTTTCTAAGCTAAGGCATAGGCATTTGGTCTCCATGATAGGTTTCTGTGATGAACAGAATGAAATGATTTTGGTCTATGATTTAGACACTTTTTTGGATCTGTTTTTTTCTTCTTCTTATCCTTGATTTCCATGACTCCATTTTCTAATCAGTTTGTACCTAATGAAATCAGTGCAAAATCAGTGCAAAATCCAAATTCTAGATCTGTTTTGTTTTTTAGGGAGAAGAAGAAGGAAATAAAAAAGAAAAATAAATAAAATTTTTTTTTTTTTTGGGTCTTCACGCGCCCATGTCGGGTGAAACTCATTTTATGTGCCAACTCAGCAAAAAGTGTTCAATTGGAATAACTTTCGAGTAGTATAAGTGCTCAATAGGAACACCCTTGAGTTCAGGTATATAAATGAAAGATCATGCCAACTTTAAGTGTCTCCGTATGTATCAGCCTTTTATTTCTAATGTTACTCGATTAACAATCAATTTTACGCTCATATAGGTTGTTGCATAACTTCTATATAAGCACCATCTCACTTAGCATAAAACTAAAATAGAATCAAATACTTAAGATGTTATCAATTGCTGCTGTAGAATATAGCACCACAGACTCATTGGTTATATGGTGACATTTCTAAATTTTAACAATCAACTGGGATTTCTGAAATTGAACTTTTGCAATATGCTCGCAGCATTAGACGTCGAAAATTAAAATTTTCACCAGGCAATTGATAATGAAATCATTGGAGATCAATGAAAAAAAAGTACCATAAAGCCAAAATCATATCCATTTATTATAAAAATATATACATTACGGATAAAAGGCTGAGTAGTACAAAAGGCGAACCACCAAATTCAGGACTTAGTTGTCGGACAGCTTAATGGCATGTTTAGAAGGGAGAAAGGCGATCTGATCATCCTGAAGGAAATGACAAATAGGGGTAGTTCCAGGCTTAACTTTGAGCAGTACAAAAGGCAATCCTTTGGGATTCCAAAAAGATGTATCTTTGTGGCAAACTGAAACTGCTTTCACTTTTGTTCCATCAGCACCAATCATAGATACCATAAATATCTTAGTAGGTCCTCCAATATGGCAGTTATACACTGCATATGCATAACTTAGTTTGTGGCATACCAAGTTATCTCCCTCAGCTATCTCTTGAACTTCTTCAATGGTGTATTTTTGCAACATTTGAGTTTCTCCTTCTACCTCTGTTGTAACTGCAACAACATTATTTGTTCCTAGCATGGTTAAGCTGATATCCACCATAGACTCCAAAGAAGTAGCACACCTTTTCTTCTCTCCTTTCATCGCTGGCTCTTCACAATGTCTGATTGTTTCCTCAATAGTTTGAGCATCCTTTGAGCTACTATCTATTGAAAAATGATTTAGAATTTCTGCAACTTTTTCCAATGAGAAGGGAATCGATTCCACAAATTGGCGAGACAAAAAAGGTGCTTCATTTTTATTTTTTAGAGATGGAAAGTTGATTACTTTTCCTTTCTCCAAGTTCTTTTCTAAGAAGTATGGTTTGTAAAGGAAATCATCTTTAGGATCACTCTTGGAACTGCTTCCTTCATTTACCTGTTGGAGATCATTCATGGAAGTAGCATGATGCATGTAATGGCTTTCCCTTTTAAGATGACGAACCTCATCCTCTTCGGCAGCACGATCATAACCATATGGTTTGTGCAAACCATAGTATACTCGCTCCTTAGTGGCAGTGTTATCTTGTTTCAACTCGTGAACCTCATCCCCTGTAGCAGCACGGTCATAACCATACGGTATATGCAAACCATAGTATACTTTCTCCTTATTGGCAGTAGTATCTTGTTTTAGCTCACGGACCTCATTTTTCGTAGCAGCGCGATCATAACCATATGGTTTATGCAAACCATAGTATACTTTCTCCTTATTGGCAGTGTTATCTTGTTTCAGCTCACGAACCTCATCTTCTGTAGCAGCACGATCATAGCCATATGGTTTATGCAAACCATAGTATACTTTCTCCTTAGTGGCAATGTTATCTTGTTTTAGCTCACGAACCTCATCTTCTGTAGCAGCGCGATCATAACCATATGGTTTGTGCAAACCATAGTATATTTTCTCCTTAGTGACAGTGTTATCTTGTTTAATCTCACGAACCTCATCCTTTGTAGCAACACGATCATAACCATACGGTTTATGCAAACCATAGTATACTTTCTCCTTAGTGGCAGTGTTATCTTGTTTCAGCTCGTGAACCTCATCTTCTGTAGCAGCACGATCATAACCATATGGTTTGTGCAAACCATAGTATACTTTCTCCTTAGTGACAGTGTTATCTTGTTTTAGCTCACGAACCTCATCCTCCGTAGCAGCACGATCATAACCATACGGTTTATGCAAACCATGGTATACTTTCTCCTTATTGGCAGTATTATCTTGTTTCAGCTCACGAACCTCATCTTCCGTAGCAGCGCGATCATAACCATATGGTTTGTGCAAACCATAGTGTACTTTTTCCTTAGTGTCAGTGTTACCTTGTTTTAGCTCATTAATCTCATTTTCTGTAAAAAATAAAATGACAATCATTTTTCTCAAATGGTTGAATAATGACCAAATTAAGTGGCGCTTCATTGATGGTGCTCAAGAAAAAGAGTTTGGTCGCTAAAAAGACAGTTATCTAGCCAATGTTTATTTGGTTGACAGTCATTTTTCTCCGATCCTATGTGGTGATATTCCATAGTGACATGCAGTAAAATTATTGTTTTCTCTCAAGATGATCATGAGGTCTAGAAACAATAGTAACATGCCACTCGGCAATTAAACCATGCAGTACTGGTCATATGTGTAGTAGTTCAATTGAGCAATATAGGTCATTTGCAGGGATCATACAGGAGGATTAATTATGGAATGTGCTCAATCAGTTGGAAAAGTTAGCAGCAAAATGGCTGAAGCTAAGGCTACTCTTGCTAGAATTAGTTGGCGTATCCATAGTAAGTTTTACAAGATCATATTGGAAAGTCATAGAAATGATTAGAGGAAGGGCCCTTGGCAGATGATGGAAATTATTAAACAGATTTCAAGATCTTATTTGCCAGGTAAATTGTGAGGCAAATCAATGTTATAGGGAGGCTAATCAAGTCGCAGATGCACTAGCCAAGTGAAGTATTGAAAATGATGAACTGCAGATATATTCCTCAAGCGATTTACAAGACTCTGCTAGAGCTCGGGCCTTACAGTTAAGACAATATTCAGATGCTGTTTTGTAGGCATAAGCAGAGGAAGAATGTATTTTTGTACTCCCTCTGTTTCAATTTATGTGAACTTGTTTGACTGCGCACAGAGTTTAAGAAAAAATGAAAGACTTTTGAAATTTACGGTCCTAAACAAATAAAAAAGGGGGACACAATGTTTGTGTGGTTATAAAAGCTTTTCTTTAAGGGTAGAATTGTAAGTTTAAGCTGAATTGTTTCCAAATTTAATAAGGTGTTATTCTTTTTGGAACAGACCAAAAAAGAAAATAGGTTCACATAAACTGGAACGTAAACTAGAGGGCATGGATAATTGGAGCTTATAGATCTATTATCTTTTGTAGATGGATCAAGCTGTAGGTTTAGCTTGCATATCCTGTATCACTCCTTTTGTTTACGAGAAATTGTGAACTGGTGCTAATCCAGTCTAGATCTTCTAGTGAAGTTTGGATGTTGACACTCTGCCTCTTTTCCTTGTATATTTTCTGGTTTAATGATAGGGCCATGCCAACATAATGCGTAACTAATTAAAAAATGAGCAATATAGGTGAGTTAGATCGGATGTTAATTAATTTGAAATTGGAATTAATCAACAACTCACATATATATGTACAGTTGGATAATAGAGACAGATAAAAAGTGCAAAAAAGTATAATCGGGGGTAAATATATATTCTTATTTCTTAAACACAAAATATCAAAGAAGTTAAATAAATGTAGCAGATAAACTTTTAAGTTTGTTGATGAAAGTTTTGACCACTTAAAGATAGCTTAACCACACCTAATGATATAAATATAAATAAGAGCATAAAGACATGTAGGAAGACAAGTCAAACGTACCACACAAAGAAGTGAAGAGATAGAAGTACAGTGTGGTCATGCAAAACAATATCTCTTGAGTTTAATTAAGACAAACCTGCTATGGGAAGGGAATCCTTGATCCCTTTAGGGATTTGAGTGTCGGGCAATTTTACTTTCCAATAAACTTCTGGAGATATAGCTGCATGACTTGCCACAAAAGCAAGCTGTGTATATACAACAATAAACATTTTTTTCTGTTGAGGAACTAAAATTTGAACTTTATGAAATCTAAATTTAAGAATAATTATATAAGAAAATAGGTTCCAAATTTAACGTGTGCATATTTAATAAATATATTAACAAATACAAAGTTTGAACTAAAATTATAGAGTTCAAACATAACCTACTTTCTAGTTCCATCTCTTAGTAGAACTGTGGTTTTTCCATTTACGGCAACTTTGATTTGTCAAAGAGTATGATCATATAAGTTAAGTTGACTGAAGTATCTACGACTATTATTAACCTTCTCGAAAACTCTGTTAAATCAATTGGCGATTTTTTTAGTATGATTAATATTTTCAGAATGAAATGATTACTAGAAATGACCGATAAATAAATTTTGAGAGATAAAGACAAAAACTATATATATAAAATTGCTACTCACCCAAAAAATGGTGAGCGAGTATATCAGCTGCAACTTCATTAATTTGCTACTGTGGAGTGTATAATAGCTAAAAAGACTGAAAGCAAAAGATGGATTCATCCAGAACAGAAACTCTCAATTTATATGCATGGATCTAATACTACCCACTTAATCAAAACAAAAATTCGAGATTAATTAGTGCGCAATTTGAGATTAAATAGTGCGCAATTATTGTTGCGCTGACATCAACGGCCATGAATCATCACTACGTGCATGGATGACTTATAACTTATTTTATTGTGCCGTAGGTGTTGAAAGCTAAATGAAAGTGTTAAAATAATTGTTTATAACAAGTAGAACTTATTATTCAAAAAAATAAGGCAAACAATATTTTACTACGTACTACTGGATCATATTATATATATAGATAATTCAATCATTATTTACATAATTGTATTTACGTTTAAGTTCAAATGTCTCATATATGGAAAGGCACTTAACAACCAATTGGCAATGAAAAGGATTTAATTTATATATTGACAATATAATACTTTTTTTAGTGTATAGTGGTTAACCTCATTTAAAAAGTATTTTTAAGAGATTATAATATAAAAAGTTGTTAACCTCATTTAGTGATTATACATATTTATACACATCATTCAACGTGAATAATACATATATACAATATTTGTTGGCTATTTTTAATTACGTTGGGTGGCAGCTGTTTAGATTAATTCTTCTAGTATATAACTAGTCTGCAGTAAAATGATGTGATACCTCTAACATTCACATTTTTGTTTAAATTACTTTTCAATCCTAATTTTTATGTTAAATACTTATTTTAAGACGCCCAAACGTCACACATTTTTGTATTCTTGCGTGAGGGGTTCGGGAATTTCTGGATTTATGTGTATTTACGTATATATTCTATCAAAGAAGGGTTGGTATTTCCCCCCTTTTAAAATATTCCTACCTTTTCCCATTTATGTAGCCTTTAACAAACCAGTATGTACTATGATGTTGTAATAAATAAAATTTTATTTAAGGTGGATGTCTATATTTTAGAGAGATTTTAGGGATCTTAATTGGTGGCTAAGTTACTCTTTCCTTATAAATAGAGATGTCCTATTCCATTGTGATTCATCCCAAAATCAATAAGAATTCTCCCTCCCTACTTTTCCGTGCAATATTCTTCTTCTTCTTCTTTTATTGTTTCATAACACGTTATCAGCACGAGACTCTAACCAATTGAGTAGAAGCTTTGGGATTGAGCATAATATTGTTGATTGTTCCATGAACTTCCTTCATGATTAAATTATGGACATAAGAAAAGTATTTTACTTTATTCTTCTCTTTTAAATTCTTGAAATTCTATAATTTGATTTTAAATACATGCAAAGACAATAAATTTTGATTATAACTCTAATAGAGTTTGCAAGAAATTATAACCATCTGAAGTGGTAAAATTTCTATGCCTTGCCATGATCAAATTCATGTATGATTGTGGGCAAAGAAGTGGAAACCCGTCCCATTGAATTTGCTTCATTCTCATTGCCCTTAAGAGAATGTGATAGCAATATGTGATAAGTCTGAAAGAAACAAAATTGTTACCGTAAAGATATCAATGGATGTGGACGTGGCAATAGTCGAAATTATAATCGTCATCATTGTGATAATGAGAATAATAAGGATTCTCAAAATGATCCTTAACTTTGTGAAAGTAATATTTGTCATTAATTTGACATGAGATTTTATAAAGCACATATAGATGATTTCGCTCCATTCATGTTGTGAATGTGACAACATCTGATTTATGAATACATATTCATTCTTGGAAGAATATGAACGCGCTAGTAGTAGTTAATATACCATACTCACCTCTAGAAGGAGGTTTGAGAGGAAATAAGAAAATAATGTCATTATTATGGCATGAATGAGAATTGGTCACATACATATTGGTAATGTGATTATTAAAGAATAACATTAATGCAAGAAACAGATCTTGCCTATAATTTTGACCATGACTAAAATTGTATAACTTTCTCTTTAAAAGAGATATTCACCATATGGAGATGTCGATGAATATGGGGTAGTGCCGAATTAGTTGAGGGCTCTGGAAGAACCAATTATTACTATTTTGGAGAAATAAAATTAATTATCAATGAAGCACTATGTTATAGTAAGTCTCAAAGAAACTTATTAAGTTTCTAAAGTATTCGCGAAAGCGGTTGGTTATATTCAGACTATAAATAAAGGAAAAATTTAATATCTTCTATTACTACAACTTGCAACGGGGTAATATGTATATAAAAAGCCACCCGCTTTATTCTCCGGTCTGTACTACACAAATAAAAAAAGGAATACCACAATAAAGTGGATGTTTATTGATATAAAAATCTATATCATAATAAACTTGGAGTTTATTGATAATTGCACACGTCATGGTGTAAAATGAAGTTTTCAATATTGATAATTTATCTAGTTGGCATAACTAGTTTAGCCATATCAATTTAAGTATGATGTGCAAAATAAAAGAGAGTTCATATGGGCAAATATTAAAGAACTAGAAAGTTCTTTACTAATTTTTTTATGTTGCTTGTTCACATTAATTAATGGACCAACTAAAATTGAGATTGAATCTCATGAATGCTTGAAATATCAAAAGTGAATATGGGCTCATTCACATGCCATGTATACCACATAAGATGCATCTATGAGATGGTTACATGTGCGATCATCATTAACCCGCAACCTGGTGTTTGCGACGTAACTTGCTCAATAATTTAATTTAGAGTATAATTTTCAGATTTTCTATTCTAGACAGTTCATCTTGATAAGTTGGTTACGTCACAACTGATTTAGCAAAACGATTTATTGACTGCATCCACTTAATATCTAAACAATTGCTTATGAGAATAAAGTTATCTATATCAGTTTGATATACGTTATATATGAAAGTATATTACATTCTCCCCTCACAACTAGTTCAGGGTCAGGAACCAAATAATTCTATCTTATTATTATTGATGAGTGGTGTATATTTTGATTAACACCATAACGCACAAAGATGGGTTCCCAAAGTTGAGGAAGCAAGTTATTTTTTCTAACATGAGGGGGGGGGGGGGGGGGGGGGGGGGGGGATGATAAACATTTGAGAAACGGTTACGTGGAATGAATTATCAATTCTCTATAAGCATGATAATGTGATAGTGAGGATTTTTAAGGTGTAACATAATCATTAAAGTTAATATGGATGATTTATTCACCAAATCTCTGTTGACGTCAACCTTCAAAAAGCTAGTGCGTAAGATGAAATGTGAAGGCTCAAGGATGTGAATTGATGTTCTCATCAGGGGAAGTTAATACGCGTTGTACTCTTTTTTCTTTACAAGGTTTTGTCCCACTAGGTTTTCATTGCACGATTTTTAACGAGGCAACTAAAAGGCGTATTTCTAAACATGTGTACTCTTTTTCCTTTTCTAGATTTTTTTTCACTGGGTTTTATTTTAGTTAAGATTTTAACGAGGCACATTATTTGTTGAATTGACATTCAAGGGCGAGACTTATAAATAGAATTCTATTTAAGGTGAATGTCCATATTTTAGAGAGATCTTAGGGATTTTACTTGGTGGCTAAGTCACTCTTTCCCATTAAATAGAGGGGTCATATTTCATTGTAATTCATCCCAAAATCAATAAGAATTCTCCCTCCATACTTTTCCCTGCAATATTCTTCTTCTTCTTCTTCTTCTTCTTCTTCTTCTTCTTCTTCTTCTTCTTCTTTTATTGTTTCGTAACAGATGCGACATTAATTAAAGTTTGCATTGCTCATTTGCTCCTTTATGATTGGTTTCCAACAACATCTATAGCTTGTTGAGCCAAGTTTCTAAAATTAGCTTATATTGAGTAGTGTTTTTCGTAAAAATATTTTCAAAAAAGAACTTTTTGTGAACATAAAGCTTGGCCAAACACCTCAATTTAAAAAGTAACTTTGAGATGTAATTAATGTTTAACCAAACTTTTAAAAAGTACTTTTAAGTGTATTTTTTTTCAAAATTGTTTTAAAAAGGGTATTTTTAGGGAGAAATTATTTTTTTCTGCTTCTCAAAAATTGCATTTTCTTCCACTCAGAAACATTCTTTATTCTCTTACAAGCTTGGCCAAACACCTTAACTTGGAAAAAACATAGTTTTGGCACCAAAAAAAAAGCATTTATGGTGGGAAAAAAAGGAAAAACATGACCGAATAGGCTATTATTGTTTATGAAGAATTTGAAAATTATAAATTCTCAACTTGTCTGTCAAATCTATACTAGTATATTATAATTATTGAATTCGCAATTATGACAACCCCAACCTATCACAAGAATATATCACGCCTTTTCCCACCCATTTCTTTTGTTCTTTATTTCTGCACCGAATATTTTAGTGCTTTCCGATATCTGAAGTAATGAGTGTAACAACAAATTTTTGCGTCGAGAAAAATAAATAATCAAGATCGGAAAATTGCGTAATAAATATAGTATTAGATTTCAATAAATGAAAGTGTTACAATCTCTATGGTATTCCTCTGATTCTTCAAGAATGTATACTATTTTGATGAACTTGATTTTGATTTTGATTTTGATTCAAGGGCTTGTAAAGCTTAATCTTGAATCTCCTTCTTGAACTTGGGTTTGGATTTGATCACGAACAAGTAACTTGATCTCGAACGCCTTGATATTTGATTTGCCTTCGTTCTTGATCTTGACTTGAACTTGAACTTGTAGCTTGAGTGCTTGAACTTGTAGCTTGTAGAAAAATCTGCGGTGTTTGATCCACAAGCTCTCTGCTTGCTTCCTGTTATCTCTTCTGCTCCTTTTCTGAGTTATGAAGACCCCTATTTATAGTTGTGAGAGGGAAGAGTTATGATAAGAACAAACTATTTCCGGCCAATCAAATTGAAGTATGACAAGGCCATATTTGATTGGCCAGAACATGTCACTTGCACATGTGGCGCGATTTCATTGACCTTTTAATGTGGCTTGGCATGCCTTGTCATTTTGACACGTGGCATGATCTTATTGGCTCTTCCGTTTGACTTGGCTTGCCACGTCATTTGACACGTGGCACCAAACCGGGCCTCTAGGAAGATGACATCTTGGGTTTTAAGAAGTGAGCTCATCATTTGTAGCCCAACTAAATGGACTAGCCCAATGGTTAAGATTTATTTATTTAATCCATTTATATTGGACTTAATTCAATTATATTAGCCCATAATATTTATTTGGACCAATATATCTTAAATTTAATAAAGTTTGCATGCCTACAAATGCCCCCTACTTCATGACTTATCGGGGTATCTTTGAAGACTAGGCTTAAAGTATTTGTATTTGTATATTTTACTCATATGAAATATTAAAGTCATTGAACCTTAAATTTCAAATTCATTGTCTGTGACTAATCACTCAAAATATAATAAGCCATTGAAAAGTGAATTCTACGGTCATAATTTTCTAATTCTAAAAAACTCCAAAGTTAGTTACGGAGACAATACTTATTAGCAACTTACTTTATTAGTTATAAGTTTTTACAATGTATTCACTGATAACAATAAAAAATGAAGCTTTTTCATCTTTGCACATATAATGAACGAACTTTGGACAAAAGAAACGTTCTCAATTCTAATCGGAAACAAACTTCTACGACCGACAGTCTTCGCTAGTCCAAATTTTACTAGGACTGGCAGTACATTTTGACTCAATTTAGGAGACAATTATACAGTCCCACATCGGTAGCATCCTTGTAGTATCTTGTCTCGAAGATCTATATAAACCATCATGCTCGTATTCGTCAAGCATCAATTCGCAAGCCACTTGAGTCTATGTTTGTGGACTCGAAAGTATTAAGGTAATTTTTTTTCTTTTTTTCTTGTGCTTTTCTTCTTTGTTGTCTTTTTTTTTTTCTCTTTTTTTTTGTAGGTCAAACAAGAAGGATGTATTTTTATTTAACGAGATGATCTATGCATGAAGAAGACCTTTAAAAGTTCGTAGTCAAGATTATTTTTTTAAAGCTCACAGCAAAAACCTTTAAAAGTTCGCGGTGAAGACCATTACACCGGCTGAGCTAAAGACTTCATCTTGTTCGAAGATTTTAATTTTATCTGAGGCATAGACGATTAAACCGTCTGGGCCAAAGATTCATTTTGTCTGAAGCAAAGACATTACACCGTCTAAGCTAATGACTTCATCTTGTTTGAAGATTTAACTTCATTTTATCTGAGGCGTAGACGATTACACCGTTTGGGCCAAAGATTAATTTTGTCTGAAGCAAAGACATTTCACCGTCTAAGCTAATGACTTCATCTTGTTTGAAGATTTAACTTTATTTTATCTGAGGCATAGACGATTACACCGTATGGGCCTAAGATTCATTTTGTCTGAACCGAAGACATTATACCGTCTAAGCTAATGACTTCATCTTGTTTGAAGATTTAACTTTATTTTATCTGAGGCATAGATGATTACACCGTTTGGGCCAAAGATTCATTTTGTTTGAAGCAAAAACATTACACCGTCTAAGCTAATGACTTTATCTTGGAGACATGGAGGGCTTAAATATTTCAACTTGAAGAGTATCGAACGCGAAGACTTCTAACTTGAAGACCGACAGACTTGAAGATTTTAACTTGGAGACTTCAACTCTAAGATCGACAGACTTGAAGACTTCAACTTTGAGACTCCGGGGCTTAAATATTTCAGCTTCTCTTTTGCTTTACATCGTCCGACTTTTATCTTAGTCGCATAGTTTTCAACTTTACATGCTTGTCACGAAAGATTCATATCTTGTCGTGGGAGAGTCCAAATAATGAACCGTTTGATTTTTCAAAAATTAGACTTCAATATATAAAACATATCCAAAACTTAGAATCAAACACCTTCATAATTGACCCAGATAATATTTTGAAGCTTACTTCAAATTTTGACACGTCGATAGTATCAGATTTGTGCAGTTTGACCAAAAAGGTTATATCTTGGTGTAGGAATGTCGAAATTATGAACCGTTTGATTTCCTGGAAACTAGACTTCAAGATCAAAGATATATCTAAAATTTGGAATCAAAAACTTTGAGAATCATCCCAGATATTATTTTGAATCTAGCTTTAAATTCTGTCACGTCGACGATTTTATATTTGTGCAATTTCACCAAAATATTTGTATCTCGATATAGGAATGTAAAAATCATAAACCGTTTAATTTTATGGAAACTAGACTTCAAGATCTAATACATATCCAAAATTTGTAATCAAACACTTTGAGAATCGTCCCAGATATTATTTTGAATTTAACTTCAAATTCTGTCACGTCAACAATTTCAGATTTGTACAGCTTCACCAAAATATTTGTATCTTGATGTAGGAATATCGAAATCACAAACCGTTTAATTTTATGGAAACTAGACTTCAAGATCTAATACATATCCAAAATTTGGAATCAAAGACTTTGAGAATCGTCCCAGATATTATTTTGAAGTTAACTTCAAATTCTGTCACGTCGACGATTTCAGATTTACACAGCTTCACCAAAATATTTGTATCTTGATGTAGAAATGTCGAAATCACGAACCGTTTGATCTATTGGAAACTTAACTTCCAAATCTAGGACATATACAAAATTCAAAACTTAATGCCGTAAGGATAGTTTCAGATAATATTTCGAAGTCAACTTTGGTTCCTGATATGCCGACAATTTCAAATTAGCACGACTTCACCAAAATCTTTGTATCTTGGTGTGGGAGCCTTGAGATTGTAAGACCTTTTTAATTGTCAAAAATAAAAATTCAAGAGCTTCATTCTTACCAAATATCTTGAGCCCAGATCTCTTTGAGTTTGAAATGTCATGAAGGTAGACCATAATAACTTGAAGGTGTGGAAAATGTGAAAGCATAACGAATCCCCAAACTTCAATGCAAATGCTTGGCATCCCCCTTAAAAGATATGAATCATTTCATTGTAGACACCAATTTAGCATAGCGGCTTTCCCCCTTTAAATCAAATGGAATCTAAAGATTAATAGAAGCATGGTGTCCCAGCTAGATTTTCAAATACTGATTGAATGAATTATATTTCATCGTGCTTCATTTGAAAAATGCCTTGGGTAATATGTATTTTTTGAACTCATATGACCGAACTTAGAATGAAACTCTAAGCTGCCTATGTACCTCGGTGAAGAGGATCAAGTCATTCCGTAGTTCGAAATGGGTGAGTTCCTTTTTTTTTTTTTTTTGGTCCTAACTTTTGCCTAAGCCGCCTCTTTCGAGGTTTTCAACCTAGCAGACTTTAATTTCGGATGTCCTAACTTTTGCCTAGGCCGCCTTCTTTCGAGGTTTTCAACCTAGCAGACTTTACTTTTGGATGTCCTAACTTTTGCCTGGGCCGCCTCTTTCGAGGTTTTCAGCCTAGCAGACCTTTTTTTTTTGTGTGGACCGTGCACAGATTATACTCTTGCGGGCCAGGAGTAACATGCAGTTTATGCTCATGCGTTAAGGAGCGTAATTGTTTTCTTCAAGGATAGTACCTCTTCATGAATTTCCCGTTGATGGGGCCAATCCGCAAATCTTCTGAGTCAACTATCTTGTACGCGCCACTTGAATATACCTCTTGTACAATATATGGCCCATCCCATTTAGCAAAGAATTTGCCCCCAGATCGACGAGAGGTAATAATAGGCCTTTTGACCACAAGAACTTGGTCACCCACTTGGAAAGATCTAAGGCGTACCCTTTTGTTAAAAGATCGAGACAGGCGAGCTTGATAACATTCGAGGCTTTGTTGAGCTTCTAGCCTCTGTTCATCAAGAGCTTCCAATTCTTCAAGGCGTAACCGAGCATTTTCTTCATCAGTGAGTCCTTCTTGAATGGCAAGCCGCAATGATGGGATTTGACGCTCAAGTGGAAGGACTGCTTCAACTCCATAAACAAGTGAATAAGGAGTCGCTTGCGTTGGTGTGCGATATGTGGTCCTATACGCCCAAAGAGCTTCTTCCATTCTCTCATGCCAATCTTTCTTAGATTTAGAAACAACCTTTTTCAACAAGTTGCAGAGTGTTTTGTTAAATGCTTCAGCAAGTCCATTGGCGGCAGCATTGTACATGGAGGAATTGCGCTGCTTGAAGCCAAAAAGATCACATATTTTATTCATCAACTTGTTATCAAATGGCTTACCATTGTCCGTCAATATATATCGCGGAATGCCAAATCGATAAATATTGACTCGGATGAAGTTAGCTACATTTTCCTTTTCTACTTCCTTAAGAGAAACAACTTCTGCCCACTTCGAAAAGTAATCAGTTGCAGCCAATATATATAGATGTCCACCAGAAGACTTCGGCAATGGACCAACAACATCTAAACCCCAAGCGTCAAATGGCCAAGAGGCAACAGTTGGATGTAATACTTCAGGTGGTTGATGTATGAAGTTAGCATGGAATTGGCAAGCTTTACACCTCCGAGCGTAATCCAAACAATCTTTCACCATGGTTGGCCAATAATACCCCATTCTTTTTATGTGGAAATGAAGTTTTGGCCCAGATTGATGCGCGCCACATACTCCAGAGTGTGCTTCTTGCAAGGCTTGAAGGGATTCATCAGTACCCAAACAACGTAGGAGCACTCCGTCAAATGATCGTCTATAGAGTGTATTCTTATAATAAAGAAAACGAGGGGTTCTCCTTCGGATTTCTGTCTTCCTTCGAGGATTTTCTGGCAATATCCCATAACATAGGTAATCGATTAATGGTTGTCGCCTGTCTTCAATTTTGACCTCAAGAACGGAAGCAATATGCTCAACTTCACTTTCTTCTTCCTCACAGTCATTTTGTGGAGGGACTACCCATCTTTGGCAAACAACGACTTATGTCTAATCAGGCAAAGATAATGTAGAAGCTAAGGCTGCTAATGCATCAGCTCTCTTATTCTCCTTTCTTTGCACGTGTTGAATAGTTACTTCTCCAAGCCAACTTACCAATCTTTGATCGTATTTGTGATATGGCACCAACTCTGGCTTATTGACCTCGTAGCTACCCAAAATCTGATTGATCACTAACTCGGAATCTCCAAAAACTTGTAATTGCAATTGTTTGATATCCACAGCCATTTCAAGCCCGAGTATGAGCGCTTGATATTCAGCAACATTATTGGAGCACCGTTGTGTCAGAGTGAAAGAATAGGGCAAAACTTCTCCTTGAGAAGTGATAAACACTATTCCAGCGCCAGCTCCTTCACGATGCGCAGCGCCATCAAAATACATCTTCCAAGGAGGCTGAATTTCTATGACCATTTCATCTTCATCAGGCAATTCATCAGACAGCTCCCAATCATATAGAATCGGATGGTCAGCTAGGAAATCTGCTAATGCTTGTCCTTTTACTGCCTTTTGAGGAACATACACAATTTCAAACTGTTGAAATTGGAGGTACCACCTTGCTAACCGATCACTTAGGACTGGTTTAGACATGACAAACTTGATAGGGTTTGCTCTTGAGATGAGTCGCACCACATGAGCTTGGAAGTAATGCTTCAGCTTCTGAATAGAGAAGACGAGTGCCAAACATAATTTCTCAATAGGCAAATACTTGAGCTCATTTGGCGTCATCATCCTACTCAAGTAATAAAGCGCATTTTTTTTGCCTTCATTGTTTCCTTGAGCGAGAAGCGCTCCTACTGACCTTTCCTGCGCTGAAACGTATAATATTAGGGGCTTTCCAGGTATGGGGGCCGCCAGTACCGGAGGTTTCATCAGATAAGACTTAATGCTTTCAAAAGCATTTCTGCAAGCTTGGTCCCATTCAAAAGGAACCCCTTTCTTCATGAGGCGACTAAATGGTTGGCATCTTCCAGCCAGATTCGAAATAAATCTTCTAAGATATGCTAACTTACCCTGCAAGCTTTTTAATTCATGAATATCTTTAGGTTCAGGCATTTTCAAGATAGCATCCACCTTATCTTGATCAATTTCTATACCTCGATGTCGAACAATAATATCGAGGAACTTCCCAGAAGTAACTCCAAAAGAGCACTTCAAAGGATTCATTCTGAGTTGGTATCTCCGAAGCCGTCCAAATACCATTCTCAAATCTTGTAAGTGATCATCCTTCTTCCTTGACTTTACCACCAAGTCATCAACATAACACTCCACGTTTTTATGAAGCATGTCATCAAAGATGTTTTGCATGGCACATTGATATGTAGCACCAGCATTCTTCAAACCAAAAGGCATTACCTTGTAGCAGTATATACCTTTAGGGGTGCGAAAGGCAGTAAGTTCTTCGTCCTTCGGTGCCATGCGCATTTGATTATATCCAGATGAACCATCCATGAAAGACATCGCCTCGTATCCAGTTGTTGCATCAATCATGAGCTCAGGGATAGGAATAGGAAATTCATCCTTAGGACAAGCATTGTTTAGGTCCCTAAAGTCGAGACAAACTCAGATTTGGCCATTCTTCTTTCTTACAGGGACGATGCTTGAAATCCATGTAGGATATTTAACTTCACGAACAAAACCAGCCTCAATGAGTTTGTTAACTTCAGTTTCAATCAAGGGAACCAGTTCAGGTTTGAAGCGACGTTGTGCTTGCTTTACAGGACGAGCACCCCGTTTGAAAGCAAGGTGATGAACAACCACCTTGGGGTCTAAACCTGGCATTTCTTTGTAGCTCCAAGCAAATACATCATTGAACTCCTTAAGCAGCTCAATATATTTACTCTCTTCATCAGCAGTTAGAGAGGCACTTACATATGTGGGCTTTGGATCTTCAACTACTCCGAGATTGACTTCTTTTAGTGCATCAACTGTTGTCTTCACCCATTCTTCAAGCTCCGGTAGTGCATATTTAGCGTCTTCATCCTCTTGAGGATCACCATCATTCAAAGATATGTGGTGACATACATGCATATCAAGGAACTTTTCTTCGATTTCCGTAAAAGGTGAAGCATTTTGTTCATCATGAATGGTGATATGATATGATGACCCCACACTTTCTTCATCTTCCTCCCATTCCTTAGTGTGGACTATAGTATGAGTCTTCGCTTTGAGGACCTCTCCACATGAAACTACAAGTTTGGTCTCTCGCCTCATTCTAGAGGAATCATACTTGGGTAGTCTGTGGTCAAAATCTCCTTTTTAAGGGAGATAGGTGCTCCAATCCTTCTATTACTTCCATGACGCTTGTTTTCCTTCTTCAGTGGTCCCAACCTATCAAAGACTGAGGTCCTTGGTTTCGTAAGTCGCTCAAACACATAAGGCTTCTTATTAAAAGTCGCAGACACTTCTTTAGCAGTGATGTAGTTACAACTTTCCCTTTTAATGGAGATACGGTTGGGCGGAGGTTGTTTGTAACCCAATCCTTCACGTGATTGCCTTAATGGGTACCCTTTCTCCATCCTCACCCTTTGAGCAGGATTTGAAGCTTCAGGTGGGAGCTTTCCCAACTTGGATGGTTAGTTGGGATCATATCCAGCTTTTGCTAACAATTTGTAGGCGTTTGGGTCAAATCCCTCATCTGTGCGCTTTGCAGGGAGTGCTAGATTTAGGAGCGAATTGTGGTTTGATGATTTGACAAACCCTTTAAGCAACTTTGTAGACGACTTAATTGCATCAATTCGCTTGATAGGAAGGGTCAAGTCTCCCAACACATTGCCTTGTAGTTCAGAAGAAGGATCTTCAACCTTCCTTGCCTTTGGGACATAGCTAAGAACATGAGTCCCCTTCTTACTTGAAGATGCCTCATTCATCTTGCTCCTATCATAAAGCACCTGACCTTTTTCAATCGTAATTTTTGCCTTGCTAGTTGTGACATCAACCTTCTTTTCAACATTTTCGCTCAACATCATGTCATCAACCTTAACCTCCTTTAAGACGTAATTCTTTAAGTAGAATTTCGCATCGGCAAAGTATGATTCAGCCTCAGTAAAGGGCTTATCATCAGCGACTATCTTCTTTTCGACCCCATCTTCACAGTACTTCAAGCATTGATGGTAGGTGGACGAGACCACTTTGTTCTCGTGCATCCATGGCCTTCCTAACAAGATATTATATGAGGTCCTTGCATCGATCACGTGCATCCATGCACTCGAATGCAAATCTCCCATATTTATTTCCAATTTGATAGTCCCTATAGCTCTTTGCCCCCCTTGATTGAACCCTTGAATCATCAAATGACTTTCACGTAGTTCGTCCATCGGTATGCCAAGCTCTTTGACATTACGAATTGGGAGAATATTGACGGCATATCCATCATCAATTAAAATTCTACTTATTCTCCGCTCACGCACAAATCCAACCATAAATAACGGACGATTATGGGGTGTTTCACCAAGCAAAAGATCATCATTAGTAAATGTGATCTTTGCATCACAAGTATCCACTTCTTCAGAGAGCTTCTCAGTGAGTTTTTCAGACAAGGGAGGTGGCAATGATGATGCATCTTCCTTATTTGTCTCTTCTTCCTCTACCTTACAACATGAGGCCTTGATATCTTCATAGGAAGCTCGCATGCATAACCAACTTGGTAGGAATTCATCCAATGTCACTGGACGACATAGCTTTTGATGGCGATTTTCCTCCACTTTCGTTTTCTTCCAATTCCTATTTATCATTTTCTTCTTGGGTATTTTCATCATTTTCCCCCTAGTCAATTGCTTATTGGATTCCCTTTGTGAATTTGTTTTGCAGCGTCTCCGTCGAGTCACAAGAGTCCAACCTTCATCATCATTTTGACCATCACATAGTGCACTTTCCTCTTGAGATTTTTCCTCCACTACTGCTTCACTCACTATAGGGAGAAGCAATGTTTTGCTCACATCGATAGGTTCAAAGTCACCAAATTTAATCATATTTGGTGATGATGCAATTCGGACGCCATCACATTCATGTACTTCGACAAAATTGCAAAGGACAACGGGCTCATGTGAACCAAAAATGACAGAGAGTTGATTCGAACTTTCCTTCTCATCCTCTAGCAAGATTTTTCCTTCAGCGGCCAAGTCCATGACTTTCTCCTTGAAGATGAAGCACTTTTCAATAGGGTGGCCAATCAACCGATGGTACTTGCAATAATTTAGATCATTAGTCCTTCTAGCTTTGTCTGGCCGCTTCATTTCAGGTAACTCAATAAGTTTAAATTCAAGGAGTTCCTCAACAATTGCTGGAACATCGGAGTCCAAGAATGGATACTCTTTCGCTTGCAATTCCTTCAGCGTTAATTTTTGGCCAACTTTATCCGGTAAGGACGTTGTCTTCACACTTTTATTCTTACTTTCTTTTGTAGTGACCGTTAATGGTGAGGCATTGACATTCATTGATTCCTTGCTCTCAGACTTCGGCAAAAACTTGCCTACTTTCTTCGTTTCTTGTCTATCCTTCACTTTGCGAGGTTCATAAACTGGTGGCCCTTGATTTCCACTAGAAGACATGCTTAACTCCATATCATGAGCCCGTGTAGCCAATTCTTCAAAAGACTTAGGCTTGATACCCTGTAGGATGTAGCGAAGTCCCCAATGCATTCCTTGAATACACATTTCGATTCCATAGGCTTCACTAAGTCTGTCTTTGCAAGTGAGGCTTGCATTCGTCCATCGATTGATGAAATCAACAACGAGTTCATCCTTCTACTGACGTGTGTTTGTGAGTTCGACCAGGCTTACGGTTCGCCTCGTGCTATAGAAGCAGTTGAGAAATTCATGTTCAAGTTGCTCCCATCTATCGATGAAGCCAACCTCGAGATCAGTGTACCAATCAAAAGCATTTCCTTTTAAGGAACGGACAAACTGCTTGACAAGATAATCTCCATAGGTTCCAGCGTTATTACAAGTTTCAACGAAGTGAGCAATGTGTTGCTTTGGATTTCCCTTTCCATCAAATTGTTGAAATTTTGGGGGTTGATAACCTGTAGGCATCTTCAAACTATCAATTCTCGCAGTGTATGGCTTTGCATATGCGAGAGAAGACTTGGCAGCAAAATCATAGTTATCTTTGATGGTTCCCATAATAAATTCTTTCAACTGGTCAATGGGAATAACCCCATCAGACGAAATCTGAAGTTCTTTAGGAGTCATTGTCTGCCTTGCAGATGAATCTTCTTTATCTTGCATCATAGGGAGCTTTCCAGGTGTATGACTTGAATCTACCTCCATCATGCTTCCAACTCTATCTGTCAGCTTGACAATATGATTATCTTGATCTTGCATATGCTTTGCCAACCCTTCAATTGCCTTTGTTAAATTTGCGAGTTGTTCTTCAACAGTTGAAGTGTTAGTCACCATTGCTTGGATGACTGTTGTGGATGGTGGAGCAAAGCATGGATTTTCTCTTATAGCATACTCTGAGTGGAACAACTCACGTGGAGTGCTTGGAGGAGATCCTGTGATCAAGACATCATCATCATCCTGTGTGATGAGATTCTTAGATCTAGATGGGCTAAGTAGAGCCAATGTCTTCTCAACGATCTCAGCGATGTTCGTTCCTTCTTCCAATTCAGTTGGAAATGATCTTGCCCCCTTTGAGGATTGAAAATCAAAGATAGGAACTGATGCAGACGGCATTTGAACTGCTTGTTGTTCCAGCAAGTTTGCCTTGTTCCTAGTGATAGGTCCTACGCTTTCCATAGTAGCATCCAGCAAGTTTTCAACATCAGAGGAAAACTTGGAATCTGTAGCCTTAGCAGTAGTGAGATTGAAGTTGATCTTCTTAGGAGCCATTTTTGTGTTCTTGAAATTTAGTAATTTGAAGAGATGAGAGGTAGAGATTGTCCCACTGGGCGTGCCAGAAATTTGTAACAACAAATTTTCGCGTCGAGAAAAATAAATAATCAAAATCGGAAAATTGCATAACAAATATAGTATTAGATTTCAATAAATGAAAGTGTTACAATCTCTATGGTATTCCTATGATTCTTCAAGAATGTATACTATCTTGATGAACTTGATTTTGATTTTGATTCAAGGGCTTGTAAAGCTTAATCTTGAATCTCCTTCTTGAACGTGGGTTTGGATTTGATCACGAACAAGTAACTTGATCTCGAACGCCTTGATATTTGATCTGCCTTCGTTCTTGATCTTGACTTGAAATTGAACTTGTAGCTTGAGGGCTTGAATGCTTGAACTTGTAGCTTGTAGAGAAATCTGCGGTGTTTGATCCACAAGCTCTCTGCTTGCTTCTTGTTATCTCTTCTGCTCCCTTTCTGAGTTATGAAGACCCCTATTTATAGTTGTGAGAGGGAAGCGTAATGATAAGAACAAACTCTTTTCGGCCAATCAAATTGAAGTGTGACAAGGCCGTATTTGATTGGCCAGAACATGTCGCCTGCACATGTGGCGCGATTTCATTGGCCTTTTAATGTGGCTTGGCATTTCTTTTCATTTTGACACGTGGCATGATCTTATTGCTCTTCCGTTTGACTTGTCTTGCCACATCATTTGACACGTGGCACCAAACCGGGCCTCTAGGAAGATGACATCTTGGGCTTTAAGAAGTGGGGTCATCATTTGTAGTCCAACTAAATGTACTATCCCAATGGATTAAGACTAATTTATTTAATCCATTTAATTGGACTTAATTCAATTATATTATCCCATAATATTTATTTGGACCAATATATCTTAAATTTAATAAATTTTGCATGCCTACAATGAGATAAGGTCAGAAAAAAGCATGAGTGAAAATGCATATTTCTAATAACGAATGAAGGGTCACAACGACAACCCTAGCCAAAACCACCAAGTTCACCCTTGTGAGCCAGTAAAACAATCGTTGATTTTAAAGGTTAATGTCATGAAATAAAGTTACTTAACATGCTATTTATCTTGCTTGATTTCTTATTTATCATCATTATTAGTTCAATTAGAGAAATAGGATTTTGGCTATGCTTGCAAAGTTTACTTTTTGAGAAGTGTTTAACCAAGGAAATAGATTCTCACTCAAAGTCTATTTTTAGAAGTACTCGGGCTACTGATAACCAAGAAATTACGTATTCTCTCAATTATAATAAAGGAAATTAGTATAAGAAATAGCAAAGTAGTCAATTGAAAGCAAAAGAAAGTAATTGTATTCCAATAATAATCAGAATGTCCCCTTACAAGTAAAATGTCCTTCCCTTATATAGGAATTTACAAGTGCAACATTTCTTCCCTTTTATGACCGAATCATTATGAGCATTCATGACATTAATGAAATGTTATAATTGGCAATCGTAGCTGTTCGTGAATATATTGTAACGTTTCTGATCCTTCTTCCTCATTAGTTGAAGATTCGTGAATCTTCCCTCTTTACTGTCTTGATTCATCCTATCGGGTTCTCTTCACTTGGCAATTCAGGCTCGAGCGACCGTACCCCTTTCGTCTCGTGACTAATTTGCTCGTACCTCTTACGACTCGTGCATCTTTCAACGCAACTCTCCAGCTGTCACTTTCTTAGTGATCCACGTGTCTTGCCATGTCATCCACATATATAATTCCACATGTAATATTTATTTTTACCAATACAGATAGTCCCCCCACTTGCCAATTATTCAGCAATTAAATATTTGGGAAGTGGATCACATTTATGGCGGGAAAGTTTTGCCGCCGTTTCCCATGTATCATTGTGTCTTCTTCAGAACTAATGTGTAGTATGTCGCTTCTATTTAATGCATGAGCCACATGGAATTCATTGATTAGGTCTTCAACTCTTCAGCTATTTTTAAGGCTTTTTTGCGGCTGCGTCAGTCACGAAGTGACTCTTTCATTATGACGTTTCCATCATGACTCCATTTACATGATGATTGCTTCTTCTTATAAATACTTATTATGCCTTTGCTTTCACGAAAACCTTCAATCTACAGTATTCGTCTTCCATAATAGTTATTATTCATCAGCACGTATCATTTTCTTATACAACTATGTCTTCACCAAACCTTGATCCTCGTAGAGTAGTAATAGTAGATGAACTTCCCCTTTCATCTGCTCTTATCAGGAGTAGAAGAGGCGGCAGATTATGTAGCTTAGGATCTTTATCTGTTCGTGGTTCTACTTCTCAACCCAGTGTTGCTACCCCTTCTTCTTCTAGAACTAGGGCTTCTTTTTCTCATAGATCCTCTGCCAGAAATAGGGATTCAAGTGAACCTCTTTAAGAACCCATTGTTGATGAAATTATCCCTGCTGAACTTTCCTTCTCCAGTGATCGTGAATCAATTAGAAACCAAGTTACTTCTATGACTTCCCATGATTGTGCCGATGTTTACCCTTCCTAGATTACTGAGGGTTTGATTTCTCTTGTACGAAGAGAACGCCATTGGAAATTTGATTTTCCAATTTAGTTCCTAATGCAAATCAAAGGATCACTTCGTACAAGGCTGGTTATTCTTTTGTTTACACATATCCTTTTACATTAGGCTTCAGACCACCTATTGACCCAGTCATCATAGAATTTTGTCGTTTCTTTAATGTTTTCTTAGGACAGATTGGTCATATCGTATGGAGAGTTGTGGCATGTTTAAGATACTTTTCTAATTTGGCATCTTTACCCTTTATATTTTATCACTTGATTCATCTTTATTCCCCCAAGTTGTTGCGTTCTGGGGTACTTAATCTTGTGGCCAGGAGTAAAAGGGTTTTGGTTAGCCTTGAAGATGACAAGGATCATGGCTGGTATGCCCGTTTTGTTTCTGCTCCCACAAGTGGTTTAGTGGGTGAAGAGAACATGCCTTTTCCAAAAAATGGAACTTTTCACGTAAGTTTCTTTTCAGATTCTCTTCTTTTTTTTAATGAAGAAGAAAGAACTTACTGTCACGACCCGAAATCCCACCTTCAGGCCGTGAGGGCGTCTAACGTTGAACCCGCTAGACAAGCCAACATTTTTGGTTAGATTTACTATTTTCTTTATTTACGATATTTAAAAGAACAACAATAAACATGAATAAATAAATAAGAATGCGGAAGCTAAGAATCCATCCACTTAATAAAATAAATATTACAAAATTCCGTACATAAACCCCCAGAACTGGTGCCACAATCTCACAGACAGTCTAAGATTGCTAAAAACATGAGTCTGAAATAAAGAAGTGTAGTTGTCTAGAAATACGAGATAAGATAGAAGGAAAGAAATAGATGTGACGCCAAGGCCTGCGGACGCCTGCAGGACTACCTCGGTGTTGCCGTTGACTGAAGGATACTCCCTCACTCAATGTCCATTGAGTTCGGCGCTGTAATCTGCACAACATAAAGAAGTGCATGTGTAGCATCAGTACAAACGACCCTATGTACTGAGTAAGTGCCGAGCCTAACCTCGGCGAAGTAGTGATGAGGCTAGGACACGACAACAACTAACACATGTGCAATTCAATAAGATAACAGGAAATAATGACAGGAAATAAGCAGGAAAATACAACAACGGGGGATAACATGCTAGGCATGAAGGGCAACAACTATCTGAAACAACAAAACAAGATAACAATTGAAATGTAAAAATAACAGTAGGAAGTACAACTCTGAACAATTAAATAAACAGAAACGGCACGACATGTCCCCTCGTGCTATAACCTCACAATCACTCGGCAGAGAATGTCCCCTTGTGCATAAATAATAATCACTCGGCATGGAATGTCCCCTCGTGCATAACCTCACAATCACTCGGCACGGAATGTCCCTTGGTGCATAACATATGTAAAAGTAACAATTGACAGGAAAGACAATAATAAAAAACCTCAAATGTACAGAAATAATCAACAATATTCTACAGTCCCGGCAAGGGACTTAGCTATAACTAATCTCACTCAGAGGTATAATTTTAACAAATGATCCTCAAGCGGGCAAATAATCAATAACAATCTACATCATGAAATGCCCTCGATGTATCACTTCCAAAACAACAATTAATTCATTAAACAGAAAATATCAAAGAACACTATATAAATCATCATGTTCGACTCACGGGCATGCTCGCCACAACATATAGGTACCTGTCACCTCACCTATACGTTGGACATGGATTAACACATAGCAAATAAGACTCTATACCTATTCCCTCAAGCTAAGGTTGGGCCAAACACTTACCTCGGCTCCAAGAATGCAAATCAAGCCTCTAGCACCGCTTTTCCTCTCGAAATCGACTCCGAAACGATCGTATCTAGACATAATCGACTCAATAATATCAATAATTACTCAACAATTTAATTCCAAAGCCTAATTATAGAATTCCTAACATTCTTCCAAAACTTCCAAAATTCGACCCCGGGTCCGCTTGGTCAAAACACGAGGTTCGGACCAAAGCCCGATCACCCATTCCCCCACGAGCCTGAGTATACAATTTGTTTTGAAACCCTGACCCTAAAACGAGGTCAAATACCCAAAAATTCAAAAAGTCCTAACTTTACCCAAAACCCCAATTTCTACCCTTTAATCCCATGATTTTAGGCCTAGAATCTAATAATTGATGATAAAAATGGAAGAAGATGGAGTTACGATTACTTACCTATGAAGCTATGGTGAAGAAGCTCTTCAAAAATGGCCCAAGGAGGTGGGGAGAAGAATAAGGTAGTGAAAAATATAAAAATCCCGTAATGAGCATTATGATTTTTGAACTTTTTAATAACTGGGCAAAATTACCTTACGCGATCGCGATGACCAGGCCGCGATCGCAGAGCTTAATGAACCCCTTGCTACGCGATCGTGAGAGAAGAGGTGCGATTGTAGAGTGGACTGGACGCGGAGCTACGCGATCGCGAACCAAGACACGCGTTCGCACTGAATAATTGCTACCTAGACCCCAGCCCCACAGTAGACCTATGCGATCGCGACTATAGGGGTGCGTTCGCGTAGAGCTAAAACCCTAAGGCTCCGCGTTCGCACCCAGCTCTTTGCAATCACGAAGAGCAAATCAACGCCATCCCAAAATGAACATCGCGATCGCGAAGAGGAAATTACTGGACACCAGAAAACAGCTAACACACCAGATGTTTCACCCCTTTTTGCACTCAGACACCTACCCGAAACTCACCCGAGCCCTCGGGCTCAAAACCAAATGTACACACTACGTCAAAAACCTCCTACGGACTTATTTGAGTAATTAAACCACCAAATTAACATCATAAACGTCAAATTAAACTTCAAAATCCATAGAAATTCTCAAAACTTCATTAACTTTCAAATTTTCCATTTTTAGTCCGATTCACGTCAAACCAAGTCCGTTTCTTACCAAATTTCACATATAACACATAATAACCATATTGAACCTGTTCCGGGCTCCGGAACCATAATATGGGCCGGTAACACAGTTTCACATCAAAGTTCATTTTCAAAAGCCTTTATATTTTTCAAAAAATAATTTTCTTTGAAAATTCATTTCTCGTACTTGGGACCTCGGAATTCGATTCCGGGCATATTCCCAAGTCCCATATTTTCCTACGAACCCTCCGGGACTGTCAAATCACGGGTCCGTTTACCAAAAAGATTGACCAAAGTCAATTTTATTCAGTTAATTATTGTAAATTCAACAATTTATCAATTTTTTCCACATAAAGGCTTCCCGGCTACGCGCCCGGGCTGCGCATGCACATCTAGGTGAGATAAACAGAGGCTTTCAGGGCCTCGAAACACAGATTTAGTTAAAATTACACGAGATGACCTTTTGGGTCATCACACTTACACTCTCGTGGCTGTTTTCTTTTTTCTCTTTTTAGCAACCATGGAAGTTGTTGAAGAAATTGCAGACTTCCATGCTTGGGTAGAAAAATTGTTGTCTATTTCTCCTATGGAAGGAAGGTCTTGGAAGTACCTTTCTTATAGGTTTGGTTGGAAAGGGAAAACTCATAGTACCCTTCCCTTCAATTTTCTACCTTGTTTTCATATTTATTTAAAAAATTACTAACTTCTTCTTATGCTAAGGTTTCCCATTTGGGGTGTTAGTGCCGCGTCTATTGCTGCATCGAGACTTTCTCTATCCATGGCTCAACAGATGATTTTGAGTTCCTCATCAAAGAGAAAGGCTGAAAGAGCTCATGGTTGCAAGGGTGAAGAGGAACGAGAGGAGGGCTCATTAGTACGTAAGCCTCGGGCTAGGAGACGTGTCATTTCGGATGATGAAGCCACTCCTCCTCCAAGTTTAGTTCCCATGCATGAGACCGAAAGTGCCACTTTGGTGAGCTCCGATGAAGAGACAACTATTGCACCCTGTGACTCTACAGAACAGTTATTTTCCCATGGGTTTGATAATGAAGACGGCTAAGTTTCTAAGGAAGCGCCTCTTGCCTCTTTTCCAGTATCTGCTCATGTTGATTCTCAGTTTCTTGATAACTAGGGATTTTACCTTAATTTACACTCTTTCTTGCTTAAGTTTAGGATGAAAGTTTATGCAAAATAGTCCCAAAAGCTTACTTGTTGTGCTTGTTGCAGGGTTTAGTCAAAAAAGGTGACAAATAGTCAAAAACCTGCTCAAAAAGGAGTGAAACATGCACAAGTACCAAGAACGAGCATAAGCAAATTCCAACTAACCACAGCGGACCGCAGTCCACTTTGTGCGGTCCGCACTGAAGAGATTTAGAGAGCACTTTTTTGAAGGACAAACCTTCGCAGACCGCAGTCCATTTTGCGCGGTCCGCACTGAAGCCACCTCGGCCGTGGTGCGTTTTATGCGGAGCGCGGTGGCCAAGTTTCGAGACTCAGTTTTTTCAGCCAAAGACCTCAACGCGGCTGCAGTCCATTTTGTGCGGTCCGCGGAGACCCCGCAGGGATATTTTTATCCAGAATATTCGGCTTAGTATAAATAGTTTCTTTTCCCATTTTTAGGTCAACTTTTGTACTATGATATTATCAGGAGCTCGTGAACGTTTTTTCTTCAGCTTTTTGAGTAATTTTAGAAGGGTTTCAACATTGAATCTTTCAATATTAGTTTATAATTTAATTATATGGGTTTTGCTTCATCTATGTCTCTAATTTCTTCTCTTATCATGAGTAGCTAAACTCATTAGCTAGGGTTGTGGCTATTATATGGGTTTTGCTTCATCTATTTCTCTAATTTCTTCTCTTATCATGAGTAGCTAAACCCATTAGCTAGGGTTGTGGCTCAACCCTAGTGTGGGTGTTTGATGGGCCCTTTAAATTAAGGCTTAGATCTTTATGGGTAATTGGTATTTGGGTTGATTTATGATTTTCATGTTATATTAGTGGTTGCAAACACTAATTGGTGTTTATTTGACTTGGGTTCTTCTTGAGAAAGAGAACTTGAGTCTAGAAAATCAGTCCAACAAGGAATTGGGACGTATTCAAGAGATTGATAGTCCCAATTAACGGGTTAAACCTAGAGATAGTAAAACCCTACTTGAGCCTATATTGCTTGCATAATTTTGACACCCAATTGGTCTCGAGAGAGGCAATTAGGGCAAAGCCACTCAATCTACCGAGAGGTATAGAGTGGGTAATCCCGTGCATTGGCTATATCACAATCCCCTTTATGACATCTTTGCCTTAGGTATTGGAATACCGTTGAGTACTCACCTAGGAGAAAGTCATAGACCTAGTCCTCTTTATCTATTAAGAAAACATTCAAAAAGACATTAGTTAGTTAATTAGCTATTTGCAATTAGTCTAAACCATAGTTCTAATATAAAACCAAAAGTATGAAAAATGCAATTAAGAGCACGAAACACTACTAGATCACTTAGTAACTCAACTCCCACAATCATAACTTCCTACGGATTCGATCCCGACCCGTTCGGGTAAAAGCTGCATTGACCCTCATCTTGCTACTATTACTATTTAGTAGTGTAGGTGGGCGCCAATCACTTTTTGGCACCTGTTGTTGTTGCCATTGCACCCCCTGTGGTTGTTTTGACTCCCTCAACTGTCCCTACTTCTACCACTTCTCATGTTGAAGTTGGTTCTTCCAGTAGCAGTAGGATGATGAAAAATATTACCATTTAAGTCCCCGAAGATGGTAATCTTCTGAAAAAATCTGGCCAAGCTGATGTATGGCTAAAACCGTTGATTGGCCCAGTTGAGAAGTCCAAATTGGAAATCCACAGTTCGTTAACATGGATGAATGACATTGTCCATTCATCTTTAAAGGTATAAGCCTTAGCTTTTTTACTTTGCTTGTGTTTTTCTTTTTATCTTTGTTTGATAATCACTTTTTCCTTTTCTTGTGCAGATCAACCTAATAGGCACAGAGATGATGAAGAGGATTGACCATACTGAGCAGTTAATGAACGACTATCGCACCGAAGCGGACAACTGGAAAGAACAGTTTGAAGGTTTATTCCCACTCGAATAGCATACCTAAATCCAAATGCGTCCCAAACAGATGAGTGTGTCATTGGCACAACCCATGGCTATGCATGAATTCATTCCAAACCCAGTAATTACAAACAAACCACTTGGCCATATAATCTAATGAACCACACATAACAATAAATTGAACAACCTTGAGATAATACCTCATAGGGATAGGATTACATGACATTCATCAAGATTCACATGAAAGCATATCGGCACTTGCATCTTTTAGAAAATAGGGTAACATGATTGGTCAAACAAGGGGTTAAACATGAAACTAGGAGAACCAGTAGAACTTAGTCTCCATATGACATGAAAGAAACTAACAACATAGGTTCATAACAAGTGAAAGAGTATAGCATGCGCAACACTAACAGAGTTGTAGCGGCATATCACTTAGATTGACATGGTAAGCATATATACTTAGTTTTTCAGAACCACATGTTTATAGTAAAGCATGAGCCAAAGTTGGCCTAAAAGAGACTCAAAACTAGGAATCTAAGGCGTGAAGGTCTAATAGAGTCATAATCAGAGAGTAGAAATAGTAAACAAACAAGTAAGCATGGTCTACGACAACAACATGCTGAGTATAACACAAAGATCCTAAGGTCTAAATTGGTGAAAATGAGGGTCATGTCACACTTGTGAGGGTCAGAATTCACAACATGCAAAGACTAGATTGTGACATAAAGGCTAGATGTTGCATTTCATCTTATAGACTATAAGTAATACCAAGCAACAGAGTATTGAAACAAACATGGAATACACATTAAGATCACAATTGGTTATCACCACAGTTAGGAATTGGTCACCTTTAAAGTATTGGAACACATTAGTTGGTCTGTCTTAAGGATGCAAAACTAAGTAGGGAGAATTTCAAGGGGAATAGCAGGTAAAATGCATTGGAACACACACTAGGGTAAACATGCTTGAGAGTCAGAATCAAAGTTAAAGTTAGGAAAGCTCAGCCACCAAGGAAAGATGGAGCTTAAAAAATAACATCAAATCAGACAAGGATACAAGTGCCAACATGCTGATTTACAGAAGTTTCAAGGATATAACATACAAAACAAGACTTCAATAAAAGGAATAAAATTGTGAGGGTTAAAGATACGTACCAATTACTAATTTACAGTGAGTAAACAAAGAACAATTTCAGCAATATCTCGAATGTTAGTAGCAAAACGAACAGTAGAACCCCGAAATCTCATTGCGTCAGAGTTACCAAGGGTTTTCGATGAACCTTGGGCAGTGCTCGCACTGAGAAAGATCGAATAATCGAATTCTGGTGGCCTTGGATTTCAGCTGGCCATGTGCTTAAGTTTCAGAATAATGCAAGACAAGAAAGAATAAAAAAGACAGTAGTAGTTTTTTTGCGATTCCAGTCCGTCCAAAGGGAAATTGGTGAGGGGTTTATATACTGGAAAAATTTAAACGAACAAACAAGGAAACATAATAAATCAAACACAAATAAGAGAAAAAGAAGAATGCAAAAATCAATTCAGAATCAAATTAAGAGAAAAATTGGTAAACCCTAGTTCAGAGGAGAACACAAATATCCAAAGAATCTCACTGAATCGGACCTATATAGCCTGGTGGTGAGTGTACATAGATGAAATATCGTGTAAGTCTTGAAGATTGAGGACGATTGTTGATAACTCAGGGCCTGGTACTTGCCAAAAATAGGCAAGTACTTGGTGATGCCAAAATTGTGTAAGTAACAATATGACAGAATGTATAAGGTAAGGGAATCATGGATTGATTCCATTTTGGGGAGGAATCAGAGAGAATTAAGGGATTCAGATATTAGGGTTTCAAGGAAGAAAGAAAAGGATGATTGAGAGTGTATAGAGGTGGCGTCTTAGAGAGATGACAGGGTTTTGGGGTGGGTTTGGTTAATTAAAGAGGGAGAGTGAACGAGAGTCATTGATCTTGAGAGATCAAGGGCCATGATTTAAAATGAACGGGACTGGACATAAAAATGGGTACCAATCAGGTCTATTAAAGGGTCGTTTGGTTTGAGCTAAGGGCTATTGGGCTAAGGAATTTGGCCAATTTTTGTCCGAACATTACTTAAAACTGGGCCATATTTTTGTCTGAACATTCAAGTCATGCCAAGAAAAGAAACTGATAAAACAAGTGACTCAACACACAACAGACGTGTGACTTTTCTTTGAAGAGAATATTTCAATAATATTGAATATGATGTTGTTTGCCTAGCTCAATTGAAAGAAGGATATATTGAAGGAGATATAATAAAGCAAATTTCATCATAGTTCTTTTTCAGACGCATGATCTTCAACAGAATGGTGAAATTGATATTCAACAAATTCGTTCATGTGATAATTTTGCTGATATGTTCACTAAGGCAATGCCAACCTTAATGTTTGAGAAGTTGAAATACAAGATTGAAATGCATTGACTTCATGAAACAAAAGTGATGTTTTCATCAGGCGGAGGCAAATACGCGATGTACTCTTTTTCCCTTAGCTAAGGTTTTATCCCAATGGATTTTCCTTGCATGGGTTTTAATGAGGCATCAAGTAATGTGTATTACAAGATATGTGTACTCTTTTTCATTCAATAAGATTTTTTCCTACAAAAGTTTTTCTTAGTAAGGTTTTAACGAGGCGCATTATCTATAGACATCCAAGGGGGAGTGTTATGAAATATTATAATATTAGTGGACGTCTATAGCTCCTAAAGAAGTTACCTCCACTACTCTTCTCCATTAACCTCCCACTACTTCTTACCATTATGGTTGTAACTCCCATACCTCCATAACCTCCTCCATGAATTTTCCCCACGATCTCAATAGTTAATACCATGTTCATGGCATCCCTTTGTATTACCTATATCATCCTATAAGTAGAGGGTTTGGGCATCACATTGTACACACTTGAATACATGGAAGAAATAAGAATCTCTCCTATCTTTCTCTCTATATCTCTTAGCTTGTTTTTCCTTGTTTTATATTGTTACTTTGTTAGTTTCTTAACACGTTATCAACACGAGTCTCTATCCAATTGAGTTACAACATTTACAAATTTGTCTTACATCAGAAAAAGCATATTTTAGTTGTGCCTAATATTCCTATGGAAGAGATGAGTTTTTCTTTCCATTTAGAAATTTCAAGGAAAGGTATGAAATATAATAGAAGGAATAACAAGGTTGAGGAGACTAGTACGTCGTAGAAAGGCATAGAGTGCTGAGATACGTTTTCCAAATTTTCTTTAACTAATTCATTTTCTTGTTTGTTTCTCTCAAAGTTTCTTTATTTGTCATGAAAGTTTCCAATACTAATTTCTTCTTAAAATCTATTCATATTCGTAAGTGTTTTACTTTATAATGTTGAAAATACTTAGATATAAACTTATTACTACTCCATGTTTTTCTTTCTAATATTTATTTTAAGATTAATCTTATCTCTTTCAGCTAATGTTTAGGTTATATGTTATATCAGAATCAGAAGCATATAATGATGCAGCCAAATGTTACGTACTAAACCAGAGACCAAAGATGTACATAAATTAGGAAGCTGCGCCATCTTTTGCAAAGTGATATGAAGAACTTTGATCCCTTCATTACCAGTAAATAGATACTTATTGTTATGGCTTGTGTAACATATATATGAGTTTAGTTTTTTTTTAGTTTATTAAAAGTGTGTCACGACCCAAAATCTAAACTAGCCGCAATGGCGCCTATCGTGATACTAGGCTAGCCAATTTACCATGAATAACATAAGGAACTTTTCATTTAATACAAACTATCCGATATTCATAATAATTTCCTGCTTTTAAGCATTTCCAAAACAATAAAAGTGGTAAAAACCTCTAAACAATATCCCAGAACCGGAGTCAACAGTCATGAGCAACTAAAAGGAACACAGAATCTGAAATAATTTCCTTAATACATCAAGTTTAGGAAATGCAAATAATGACAAATAGGAAGGACAAGGGTGGGGCTGTGAATGCCATGCAGCTACCTCACAGTCTCCGACAAATGCTCCAATGAGGATGAATTAGATCTCACTCGGTCCTGGCACCTGAATCTGCACACAATGTGCAGGGTGTAATGTGAGTACGCCAACTCAGTAAGTAACAATTATAACTAAAGACTTGAGTGCAGTGACGAGCATTTAAAATCATGTAAGTTCATACAATAAACCACAGTGGAAATAAATAAATCAAGTCAGGAATCTACATTCCGTATATTTCATAAAAACTCAAGTTTTTCGTTTAAAATCTCATATAAAACATTTATTCAACATTATAATTAGAGGCCCAATATAAAGAAGAGTGAAAACAGTAGTTTCATAGTATATAATCCCCTCGGACATAATATCACTCACAAATAAAGCCTCTCGGGCAAGCCGCTCAGTCACTCGTGAGTCAACTCTCAGCAATAAATGCTCACACTCAGTTCTCTCGCTCAACAAGTACCATATAATAACCGCTGCGGCGTGCAGCCCGATCCATAAATAGTCGACTGCGCTCATTGGGGGTGTACAGACTCCGGAGGGACTCCTATATATATATATATATATATATATATATATATATATATATATATATATATATAATGCTGCGACGTGCAGTCCGATCCCTCACTATCCTCACAATCCGTGACTCAGTCATCATCCCCACAAGTCACTCGGACAACTCATCACAAATCACGGGGACTCAGCCCAATATATCTTTCATTATTTAAAAACAGAGTGGTATACAGGAATAAACAGTANGGACGTCTATAGCTCCTAAAGAAGTTACCTCCACTACTCTTCTCCATTAACCTCCCACTACTTCTTACCATTATGGTTGTAACTCCCATACCTCCATAACCTCCTCCATGAATTTTCCCCACGATCTCAATAGTTAATACCATGTTCATGGCATCCCTTTGTATTACCTATATCATCCTATAAGTAGAGGGTTTGGGCATCACATTGTACACACTTGAATACATGGAAGAAATAAGAATCTCTCCTATCTTTCTCTCTATATCTCTTAGCTTGTTTTTCCTTGTTTTATATTGTTACTTTGTTAGTTTCTTAACACGTTATCAACACGAGTCTCTATCCAATTGAGTTACAACATTTACAAATTTGTCTTACATCAGAAAAAGCATATTTTAGTTGTGCCTAATATTCCTATGGAAGAGATGAGTTTTTCTTTCCATTTAGAAATTTCAAGGAAAGGTATGAAATATAATAGAAGGAATAACAAGGTTGAGGAGACTAGTACGTCGTAGAAAGGCATAGAGTGCTGAGATACGTTTTCCAAATTTTCTTTAACTAATTCATTTTCTTGTTTGTTTCTCTCAAAGTTTCTTTATTTGTCATGAAAGTTTCCAATACTAATTTCTTCTTAAAATCTATTCATATTCGTAAGTGTTTTACTTTATAATGTTGAAAATACTTAGATATAAACTTATTACTACTCCATGTTTTTCTTTCTAATATTTATTTTAAGATTAATCTTATCTCTTTCAGCTAATGTTTAGGTTATATGTTATATCAGAATCAGAAGCATATAATGATGCAGCCAAATGTTACGTACTAAACCAGAGACCAAAGATGTACATAAATTAGGAAGCTGCGCCATCTTTTGCAAAGTGATATGAAGAACTTTGATCCCTTCATTACCAGTAAATAGATACTTATTGTTATGGCTTGTGTAACATATATATGAGTTTAGTTTTTTTTTAGTTTATTAAAAGTGTGTCACGACCCAAAATCTAAACTAGCCGCAATGGCGCCTATCGTGATACTAGGCTAGCCAATTTACCATGAATAACATAAGGAACTTTTCATTTAATACAAACTATCCGATATTCATAATAATTTCCTGCTTTTAAGCATTTCCAAAACAATAAAAGTGGTAAAAACCTCTAAACAATATCCCAGAACCGGAGTCAACAGTCATGAGCAACTAAAAGGAACACAGAATCTGAAATAATTTCCTTAATACATCAAGTTTAGGAAATGCAAATAATGACAAATAGGAAGGACAAGGGTGGGGCTGTGAATGCCATGCAGCTACCTCACAGTCTCCGACAAATGCTCCAATGAGGATGAATTAGATCTCACTCGGTCCTGGCACCTGAATCTGCACACAATGTGCAGGGTGTAATGTGAGTACGCCAACTCAGTAAGTAACAATTATAACTAAAGACTTGAGTGCAGTGACGAGCATTTAAAATCATGTAAGTTCATACAATAAACCACAGTGGAAATAAATAAATCAAGTCAGGAATCTACATTCCGTATATTTCATAAAAACTCAAGTTTTTCGTTTAAAATCTCATATAAAACATTTATTCAACATTATAATTAGAGGCCCAATATAAAGAAGAGTGAAAACAGTAGTTTCATAGTATATAATCCCCTCGGACATAATATCACTCACAAATAAAGCCTCTCGGGCAAGCCGCTCAGTCACTCGTGAGTCAACTCTCAGCAATAAATGCTCACACTCAGTTCTCTCGCTCAACAAGTACCATATAATAACCGCTGCGGCGTGCAGCCCGATCCATAAATAGTCGACTGCGCTCATTGGGGGTGTACAGACTCCGGAGGGACTCCTATATATATATATATATATATATATATATATATATATATATATAATGCTGCGACGTGCAGTCCGATCCCTCACTATCCTCACAATCCGTGACTCAGTCATCATCCCCACAAGTCACTCGGACAACTCATCACAAATCACGGGGACTCAGCCCAATATATCTTTCATTATTTAAAAACAGAGTGGTATACAGGAATAAACAGTAAACAGGTATAAATCATGACTGAGTTTATATTTTCTATCAAAACAATGTGAGAATAGTAGTAAAATACCTCTGAGGGTCCAAACAGTTCGGCACAAGGCCCCAAACATGGCATACAACCCAAAATATAGTATCAATCTCTAAAATACAGAATATCATATGATTTCAAATCAAATACGCGGCTTAATAGTCACTACGGGACGGACCAAGTCACAATCCTACCGGTTCACGCCCACACGCTCGTCACCTAGCATGTGCGTCACCTCATTTGTCAAAACAATACGAAATACCGGGGTTTCATACCCTCATGTCTAGATTTACAATCATTACTTCCCTCAAACCGGGTAAAAACTACTCCGCGATGCTTATGCCTCTTGACTCGGCTTCCAATTTCTCTGAATCAAACCAAAATCAGTACCATATCATCAATTTATGAAAAAAGAACAAAACCCACGTGAATATTATCAAATTTAATAAAATATACCGAAATTGGCCAAAACCGCCCCTCGGACCCACATCTCGGAATTCGATAGAAATCACAAAACTGGAATCCTTATTCACTCACGAGTCTACCCATATCAAATTCATCGAAATCCAACATCAAATGGCCTTTCAAATCCCCAAAAGAATTTCTCAAAATTTCTTCTGTTTTCTCCCAAATTCCACCCCAATTTCTCAAATTAAATGATAAAATTCAAGACTAAATCATGGAATTAAACCAAATATGAGTGAAGAACACTTACCCCAATCACTCTACTAAAAATCTCCTCCAAATTCGTCTTCTCCCGAGCTCTCTAATGAATTTTGAAGTTATGGCCTAAAACTCTCGTTTTTGAATTAAAACATTCTGCCCAGGTACTTTATTCACCGCGATCGCGGAAATCCCCACGCGATCGCAAAGCACAAAATAACACTGCCCGCACTTATACTCTAGGCGATCGCGGAACTGCCCACACTACCGCGTACCTCTACCTCCAAAACCAACGCGATCGCAACTACACACACGCGATTGCGAAGCACAAACACCTTAGCTCCCCTCAGCTCCAATACTCCACGCGAACACGACACTGGCCACGCGTTCACGATTCTCCATTTCACGCACTCATGCGATCACGACCCTCACTCCTGCGATCGCATAAAACGAATTTCCCCTCTGCCCAATTAAGCCTACGCGATCGCGGTCACGCCCACGCGATCACATATAAGTAAACCAGAAAGGCTCACACCAGCAAAATCTGCCATTTCCTAAATCAAAAAATTGGTCCGTTAACCACCCGAAACACGCCCGCATCCATCGGGACTTCAACCAAACATGACAACACATCCCATAACCTCATTCAAACTTAGTCGAGTCTTCGAAACACTCAAAACAACGCCAAAACACCAAATCAATCTCGGATTCAAGCCTAAGAACTTAGAAACTTCCAAATTTTGCCAACGATGCCGAAATCACCCAAACCACGTCCGAATGACCTGAAAATTTGCACAAACATCCAAAATGACAGTAAGAACCTGTTCCAACTTCCGAAATTCTATTCCAACGCCGATATATAATTTTCCACTGCCGACCGGAAATCGCCAAAACTCCAATATCGCCAATTCAAGCCTCATTCTACTCCGGACCTCCGAACAACATTCCGAACACACTCCTAATTCCCAAATCACCTGACGAAGCTATCCGAGACATAAAAACCACATATCATTTACCTACAAGTCAACTTCTAGTTGACTTTTCCAACTATTAAGCCAACTTAAGAGCCTAAGTGTCTCATTTCTCACCACGACAACTCTGAACCCGTGCCAACCGACCCAACACAACATAAATGAGTTAAACAACACAAAACGAAGCAAGAAATAGGGAAAACGGGGCTAATCTCAAGGAACGACCGACTGGGTCATTACATTCTCCCCCTCTTAAACAAACGTTCGTCCTCGAACGGGTCTAGAAACATACCTGGAGCCTCAAATATGTGAGGATATTTGCTCTGCATCTCCCGATCGGTCTCCTAGGTGGCCTCCTCCGCTGGTTGCCCTCTCCACTGCACCTTCACTGAAGTTATATCCTTAGACCTAAACCTCCTGACCTGACGACCCAAACTGGATACTGACTCTACCTCATAAGACATATCACCCCCTAGCTGGACCGTGCTGAAGTCGAAAATATGAGACGAGTCACCAACATACTTCTGAAGCATGGAAACATGAAATACCGGATGCACACTCGACAAGATAGGTGGCAAAACAAGTCTATAAGCCACCTCTCCAACCCTCTGAAGCACCTCAAAAGGCCCAATGAACTGGGGACTCAACTTTCCCCTCTTCCCGAACCGCATAACACCCTTCATGGGTGACACCTTCAGCAGCACCTTCTCCCCAACCATGAAAGATACATCCCGGACCTTCCGGTCCGCATAACTCTTCTACCTAAACTGCGTCGTGCGAAGTCGTTCCTGAATCAACTTCACCTTATCTAGTGCATCCTATACCAAATCTTTTTCCAAGAGCCTAGCCTCACCTGGCTCAAACCAACCAACAAGAGATCTATACCTCCTCCCATATAAAGCCTCGTACGGATCCGTCTGAATGCTCGACTGATAACTATTATTATATGCAAACTCCGCGAGTGGTAGGAACTTGTCCCATGAACCCCCAAAATCAATGACACAAGCACGCAACATGTCCTCTAGCATCTAAATAGTGCGCTCGGGGTTCCCGTCCGTCTGAGGATGAAAAGTTGTGCTCAACTTAACCTGAGTACCCAACTCTCTCTTCACGGCCCTCCAAAAATGCAATGTGAACTGAGTACCTCTATCAAAATGATGGAAACCGGAACACGATGCAACCAAACAATCTCCCGGATATAAATCTCATCTAACCGCTCCGAAGAATAAGTAGTACCAATATGAATGAAGTGCGCGGACTTGGTCAGCCGATCCACAATAACCCATATAACAATGAACCTGCTCGAAGTCCATAGGGGCCCAACTACAAAGTCCATGGTGATCCGCTCCCACTTCCACTCCGGAATATCCAACCTCTGATACAATCCACCTGGTCTCTGGTGCTCATACTTGACATGCTGGCAGTTGAGCCACTGAGTTACGAACCTAACAATATCATTTTCATTCGCCTCCATCAATAATGCTGTCTCAAATCCTGATACTGCTTCGCGGCACCCGGATGGATGGAATACCGCGAGTTGTGGGCCTCCTCAAGAATCAACTCTTGAAGCCCATCTATATTAGTCACACATATCCGACCATGCATCCTCATAACACCATCATCACCAATAACTACATCCCCGGATTTACCTCACCGGACCCAATCTTGAAGAACAAGCAAGTGTAGGTCATAATACTGGCGCTCTCTGATCCGGCCATAAAGGGAAGACCTGGAGGCTACACAAGCCAATACCCGGCGGGACTCTGATAAGTCCAATCTTTAAACTGACCCGCTAAAGCCTGAACATCAAGGGCTAAAGGTCTCTCTGCTATTGGAAGATGCTATACTCCCCAAACTCTCTGCTCTACGACTCAAGGAATCGGCCACTATATTGGCCTTCCCCGGATGGTATAGAATAGTGATATCATAGTCCTTGATAAGATCCAACCATATCCTCCTTATGCAAATTCAGATCCTTCTGCTTAAACAGATGTTGCAGACTATGATGATCAGTAAAAACATCACAATGAACCCCATACAAATAATGGCGCCAAATCTTCAAGGCGTGAACAATGGATGCTAGCTCGAGATCATGCACTGGATAATTCATCTCATGAGTCTTCAAATGGCGCGAGGCGTAGGCAATCACTCTACCCTCCTGCATCAATACTCAACCAATTCCTATACCCGAGGCATCACAATACACGGTATAAGAACCTGAAGCGGATGGCAATACTAACACTAGAGTTGAGGTCAAAAAAGCCTTGAGCTTTTGAAAGCTCTCCTCACACTCGGCCGACCACCTGAACGGAGCACCCTTCTGGGTCAATTTGGTCAAGGGCGATGCTATAGAAGAAAACCCCTCCACAAAGCGAATACCCCGCCAAACAAAGGAAACTCATAATATCTATGGCTGAGAATGGTCTGGGCCAACTCTGCACCGCCTCAATCTTCTTCGGATCAACCTGAATACCTCGTTGGACACCACGTGGCCCAAGAAAGCTATTGAGCCAAGCCAAAACTCACACTTGGAGAACTTTGCATAAAGCTTCTCCTCCCTCAATATCTGCAATACAACTCTCAAATGCTGAGCATGCATCTCCTGGCTACGAGAATATACTAGAATGTCATGAATGAACACAATAACAAAGGAGTCCAAATATGGCTGAAACACGATGTTCATCCGATGCATGAACACTGTTGGGGCGTTGGTCAGTCCAAAAGACATCACCAAAAACTCTAATGACCATTACGAGTCCTGAAAGCCGTCTTGGGAATATCTGAATCCCGGATCTCCAGCTGATGATACTCGGATCTCAAGTCAATCTTAGAGAAC
The DNA here is from genome assembly GCA_005239495.1 of Nicotiana undulata. NCBI lineage: Eukaryota > Viridiplantae > Streptophyta > Magnoliopsida > Solanales > Solanaceae > Nicotiana > Nicotiana undulata. The sequence continues at coordinate 6,591 of ML275177.1, read as the reverse complement.
ACCCTGGGCCCCTGAAGTTGGTCAAACAAATCATCAATACGAGGCAAAGGATACTCATTCTTGACTGTAACCTTGTTCAACTGCCTGTAGTCAATACACATTCTCATAGAATCGTCTTTCTTCTTCATAAACAACACTGGTGCACCCCAAGGTAACACACTAGGCCGAATGAACCTCTTATCTTGTAGTTCCTGAAGCTGCTCCTTCAATTCCTTCAATTTCTCCGGTGCCATACGAAACAGTGGAATAGAAATAGGCTGGCTACCTGGCACCAAATCAATACCAAAGTCAATATACCTGTCAGGCGGCATGCCCGACAGTTCTGCAGGAAACACATCCGGAAAGTCACGGACCACAAGAACATAATCAATAGTTGGAGTCTCAACACTGACGTTCCTCACAAAAGCTAAATAATCGAAACACCATTTCTCTACCATATGCTGGGCCTTCAGGTATGAAATCACCCTACTAGGCACATAATCAATAGAAGCTCCCCACTCAACCCTCGAAAATCCAGGCATCGCTAAGGTCACGGTCTTAGCGTGACAATCTAGAACAGCATGACACGGAGATAGCCAATCCATGCCCAATATCACATGAAAATTAACCATGCTAAGCAACAACAGATCCACCCGGGTCTCCAGACCCCCAATAGATATCACACATGATCGGTACACACGGTCCACCGTAATAGTATCGCCCACCGGAGTCGATACATGAACAGATGTAACTAAGGACTCACAGGGCATATCCAGAAAATGGGAAAATATGATGCAACATAGGAATACGTAGAACCGGGATCAAATAAGACCGAAGCATCTCTGTGACAGACTGAGATAATACCTGTAATCACTACATCTAAATCCATATCATCTGGTCTGGCTGGAAGTGCATAAAAATGGGCTTGACCTCCACATGATCGACCTCCCCCTCTAGGGCGGCTTCTAGCTGTCTGACCCCCACCCCTAGCTGCCTGGGCAGGTGGTGAAGTAGCTGGAGCTGAGTCGAGGGTTGAATCCTTTGCTGCGATGGACACCCAAGAAGACGAGGACACTACCTTCTCATATTCCCAAACTCTCCACACTCGTAACAACTCCATAGAGCTGGAGATGGGGATTGAAGGGAACCCCTAGAACCAGGATAACCACTAAATGGACCATGCACAGAAGAACCCTGAATCGATGGTGAGCGAGATGGACTTTGGGCTGGGAGAGCACTGAATGAAGAGCGGCCCAGATGAGAACTACGGGGACCATGCCCCGATGATGCACCACTATAAGATGGGCGGACTAGCTGAGGAGGCCTAAAGGGGAGGCCTCAACTATGCTGAAACTGACCCCTGGAGGGAGCACTGCTAAAACTACCAGATCCTTGAGGCATCTTGGCCTTCCTCTCATCTAGCTCCTGGCGACGAACTAACTCAATATCTCGGGAAATATCAACAACCTGCTCAAGAGTAGCACCTGATACCCTCCCTGGTCATCAGAATATGGAGCTGATAGGTCAGGCCATCCACAAATCTCCGGATCCTCTCTCTCTCAGTAGGGACCAACTCTGTAGCATGACGGGCTAGCTCTGAAAACCTCATCTCATACTGCGTCACTGTCATCTCATCCTGACACAGCTGCTCAAACTGTCTATGCAGCTCCTCTCTGCGGGACTCTGGGACATACTTCTCTAAGAAGAGAGTGGAAAACTACTGCCAGGTAAGGGGTTCTGCTTCAACAGGCCTACGCTCTCATAAGACTCCCACCAAGTAAATGCAGCTCCTGAGAACTGAAAAGTAGCAAACGAGACCCCACTAGTCTGCAATATCCTTGTTGTGCAAAGAATCCTCTCACACTTGTCTAAGAAACCCTAGGCATCCTCGCCCTCAGCATCACTAAATGTCGGAGGCTGACGTCTACCAAATCTCTCCAAGCTACACTGCTCGTCATCTGGCATGACGGGAATCACATAATCCTGAACAGGTGCAACCGGCTGGGCTGGAGCTGCCCCCGGTGCCTGAAGTCCCTAAATGACTTGTTCAGGTGTACAGGCGGCAGGAGTTTGGGTGCCTCCCCCGGCCTGAGAAGTTGCGACTGCAGTGGAAACAAAGACTACTTGTAGAAGATTGGTGCACACGGTCAGAATCTAGGCCAAGGTCTCCTGAAGACCCGGAATAACAATAGGCACGGCCGGTGCCTGGGCCGATCCCGCTGGTACGTCCGTGGCGGGGACCTGATCTGGAGAAAAAGGCGGGTCTATGAGTACTGCTCTGGCTGCTGCGAGGCCTGCACTCCTACCTCTACCACGACCTCGACCCCTCGCGGGTCCCACTAGTGGATGATCATCCTGCCCGACAGCGCGTGTCCTCACCATCTGTGAGAGAAGGAAACAATAGAAGTTTAGTTTCCAGAATTAACCGATTTGCATGACAAAATTTAAGAATATGAGATTTTTTCTAAGGCTATTACAGCCTCTTGAATATAAGTACAGACGTCTCCGTACCGATCCGCGAGACTCTACTAAAACTGCTCATGACCGCTGCGTCCTATGTAACCTAGGCTCTGATACCAACTTGTCACGACCCCAAATCTAAAATGTCTGTGATAGCGCCTATATTGATACTAGGCTAGCCAAATCCCCATGCATAACATAAGGAACTTTTCATTTAATACAAACAATCTTATATTTCATAATAATTTCCCGCTTTTAAGCATTTCAAAAACAATAAAAGAGGTCAAAACCTCTAAACAACATCCCTGACTTGAAGTCAACAATCATGAGCAACTAAAAGGAACACAGAATCTGATACAATTTCCTTAATACATCAAGTCTTGGAAATGTAAATAACGACAAATACGAAGGAGAAAGGGTGGGGTTGAGAATGTCGTGCAACTGCCTCACAATCTCTAACAAATGCTCTAACGAGGATGAATCAGATCTCACTTGGTCCTGGCACCTGAATCTGCACACAAGGTGCAGAGAGTAATGTGAGTACGCCAACTCAGTAAGTAACAATTAGAACTAAAGACTTGAGTGCAGTGACGAGCATTTAAAATCATGTAAGTTCATATAATAAACCACAGTGGAAATAAATAAATCAAGTCAGGAATCTACATTCTGTTTAAAATCTCATATAAAACATTTGTTCAACATTATCATTAGAGGCTCAGTATAAAGAAGAGTGAAAACAATAGTTTCATAGTATATACGCCCCTCGAACACAATATCACTCACAAATAAAGCCTCTCACTCACTCGTGACTCAATTCTCAGCAGTAAATGCTCACACTCAGCACTTTCATTTAATAGGTACCATATAATAACCGTTGCAACGTGCAGCCCGGTCCATAAATAGTCGATTGCGCTCACTAGGGGTGTACAGACTCCGGAGGCGATCCTACAACCCAAGCGTTATCTCGCTGTGGCGTGCAGCCCGATCCATATATATATATATATATATACACACAATGCTGCGTCGTGCAGTCCGATCCCTCACTATCCTCACAATCCAGCTCTCAGCCTTACTCTGTCATCATCCTCACAAGCCACTCGGACAACTCATCACAAATCACGTCGACTCAGCCCAAAATATCTTTCATTATTTAAAAACAGAGTGGTGTACAGTAATAAACAACGAACAGGTATAAATCATGACTGAGTTTATATTTTCTATCAGAACAACGTGAGAATAGTAGTAAAATACCCCTGAGGGTCCAAACAGTTCGGCACAATACCCCAAACATGGCATATAACCAAAATATAGTATCAATCTCTAACCAAAATCAGTACCATATCATCAATATATGATAAAAGAACAAAAATCACGCAAAAATTATCAAATTTAATAAAAAATTTCGAAATTGGGCAACCCCAACCCCCGGGGCCCACGTCTCGAAATTCGATAAAAATCACAAAACTCGAATCCTTATTCACTCACGAGTCTACCCATATCAAATTCATTGAAATCCGACATCAAATGGCCCTTTCAAATCCTCAAAAGAATTTCTCAAATTTTCTTCCATTTCCTCCCCAATTTCTCAAATTAAATGATAAAATTCAAGACTAAATCATGGAGTTAAACCAAATATGATTGAAGAACACTTACCCCAATCACTTTATTGAAAATCCCCTCCTAATTCGTCTTCTCCCGAGCTCTCTAATGAATTTTGAAGTTATGGCCAAAAACCCTCGTTTTTGAATTAAAACATTCTGCCCAGGTACTTTTTTCATTGCGATTGCGGAAATCTCCACGCGATCGCGAAGCACAAAATAACACTGCCCACACTTATACTCTACGTGATCACGGAAATGCCCACGCGACAGCGTACCTCTACCTCCTAAACCAACGCGATCGCAACTACACACATGCGATTTCGAAGAACAAACGCATTAGCTCTCCTCAGCTCTAATACTCTACGCGAATGCGACACTGGCCATGCGTTCTGGATTCTCTACTTCACGCACTCACACAATCGCGACCGTCACTCCTACGATCGCATAGAACAAATTTCCCCTCTGCCCAATTAAGCATACGCGATCGCGGTCAAGCCCAGACGATCGCATATAAGGAAATCAGAAAGGCTCACACCAGCAAAATCTGCCATTTCCTAAGTCCAATAATTGGTCCGTTAACCACCCGAAACACACCCGAGTCCCTCAGGACTTCAACCAAACATGCCAACACATCCCATAACCTCATTCAAACTTAGTCGAGTCTTTGACCCACCCAAAACAACGCCAAAACACCAAATCAACCTCGGATTCAAGCCTAAGAACTTAGAAACTTCCAAATTTTGCCAACGATGCTGAAATCATTCAAACCACGTCCGAATGACCTGAAAATTTGCACAAACATCCAAAATGACAGTACAAACCTGTTCCAACTTCCGAAATTCTATTCCAACGTCGATATATAATTTTCCACTGCCGACCGGAAATCGCCAAAACTCCAATTTCGCCAATTCAAGCTTAATTCTACCCCGGACCTCCGAAAAACATTTCGAACACACTCCTAAGTCCCAAATAACCTAACGATGCTATTTGATCCATAAAAACCACATTCCGAGATCATTTACCTATAAGTCAACTTCCGATTGACTTTTCCAACTATTAAGCCAACTTAAAAGACTAAGTATCTCATTTCTCACCACGACCACTCCGAACCCAAGCCAAGCGACCCAACACAACATAAATGAGTTAAACAACAAGAAACGAAGCAGTAAATGGGGAAAACAGAGCTAATATCATGGAACGACCAACCAGGTCGTTACAAAGTGGTTATATTTTTAAAGGCTCAAGGGTGAGTCTCAGTTGCACTTTCGCCTATTATGCTATTGGTTAAGGGTAAGATGGTGGGTTCAAGTCCCGTCGCACCTTGAGGGTAAGACACCAGGTTTAAGTTCTAGTGCACCATGATAATAAGACGTTGGGTTCAAGTCCCAACACATTATGGCCTACATACCTTTATATGGGGAAGAGATTGGGTTTGAGTCTCGATGCACCGAATTGATGATACAATAACAACTAAAGAAAAATAATATATTTTCATGAAAAAGCATGAAGCTAGTCCCACTTGATTTGCTCCATCCTTGAAGTGAATGTGATAGCGGTGCATAATAAATCAAAATGAAGACAAGTGGTTGACAAATGAACGTGGGCGTGCTCATGACCACTGAGTCCTATGTATCCTAGGCTCTGATACCAACTTGTCACGACCCCAAATCTAAAATATCCGTGATGGCGCCTATTGTGATACTAGGCTAGCCAAATCACCATGCATAACATAAGGAACTTTTCATTTAATACAAACTATCTGATATTTCATAATAATTTCCCGCTTTTAAGAATTTCAAAAACAATAAAAGAGGTCAAAACCTCTAAACAACATCCCAGACTTGGAGTCAACAATCATGAGCAACTAAAAGGAACACAGAATCTGATACTATTTCCTTAATACATCAAGTCTATGAAATGTAAATAACGACAAATACGAAGGAGAAAGGGTGGGGTTTAGAATGTCGTGCAACTGCCTCACAATCTCTGATAAATGTTCTAACGAGGATGATCAGATCTCATTCGGTCCTGGCACTTGAATCTGCACACAAGGTGGAGAGAGTAACGTGAGTACGCCAACTCATTAAGTAACAACTAGAACTAAAGACTTGAGTGCAGTGACGAGCATTTAAAATCATGTAAGTTCATATAATAAACCACAGTGAAAATAAATAAATCAAGTCAGGAATCTACATTCCGTTTAAAATCTCATATAAAACATTTGTTCAACATTATAATTAGAGGCTCAGTATAAAGAAGAGTGAAAACAATAGTTTCATAGTATATAAGCCCCTCGAACACAATATCACTCACAAATAAAGCCTCTCAGTCACTCGTGACTCAATTCTCAGCAGTAAATGCTCACACTCAGCACTCTCACTCAATAGGTACCATATAATAACCGTTGTGGCGTGCAGCCCGATCCATAAATAGTCGATTGCGCTCACTAGGGGTGTACAGACTCTGGAGGCGATCCTACAACCCAAGCATTATCTCGTTGCGGTGTGCAGCCCGATCCCTATATATCACGACGCAGCATTGTGTATATATA
>ML275174.1:1309-40773 GCA_005239495.1 Nicotiana undulata | reverse complement strand
CAACTACACTAAGTCTTGCATTTAGTAATATTTTTCATGTTAGATGTATTTGTCATATTTACCGTTTATTCGTCGGCGATGGTTTGAAAACTTTAAATGCTGAAATTGCAAAGGTTAAATTCGATCTTCATTACCCCATTTGTTCGGGAACACTATAATTTGGTAGAAGAAAATGAAGAAACTTACACGATATCGTGCAAGCACTGTGATTTTGTCTTCACTCGGCGAAAGGTGGAGGGCACATGCTCTTTAAAGAGGCATATAACCAAGTCTTGTCAAGCGCGTCCTCAAGACATTCGTATCTAATATTTTAAGTTTAATTCAAACTTGTGTTATTTTAATTTTATTAGACGTATTATGCTTAATGTTGTAGTTTGTTAAATTAATTTGATGTACTATTAATTTATTATACAATGTTAGTGCAAGTTTGAAGTACTATTATTATTAATTTTAAGAAACTTACTATTTTTGTGTTTAAATATGAATTACAAGATTTATATCATAAGATTTACAAGAAATTTTCTTACATAAATTTTTTTTTAAAAAAAATAGCCCGGACCCGTTTAGGCCCGTTTTGCCCGGCCCACTTAGCCCGGGCCCATGTGGGCTTAGGCCCGTAGAGGCCCGCTTCCATCCATATAGCCCGTTGGCCTGGGCCTGTTTAGCCCGGGCCCGCATAGCCCAACCCCGTTTAGCCCGGCCCACTTGGCCCGTTTGGCCCGGGCCGTTAGCCACCCTTAGCAAACCTTAGTAGGAGGCATATATATATATATATATATATATATATATATATATATATATATATATATATATATATATATATATATATATATATATATATAGCATCGTCTTCTGAAAAATTAGACAAGTGAATATGTGAAATAAAAAAAATGAGAATTTGATTTTATAAAATATAAAACATTGAATGAATTTAGCGTTGATTGCATCGCAACTGAAATGAGAGGACCCAGAAAATATATTATTTCCTCCATCCCAACTATGTGACTCCTCTTTTTAGTCAGTCCGGTTTCTATATTTAGTAATATTCAACTTTAAATTTTCCGTTTTACCCTTAATGAGATAATTTCTAACCACACATGTTTCTATGATTTGTTTTAGATCATAAGTTTCACAAGTTTTTCTTTATTTCATAAACTCCTTCCAGTCAAAAACTTTCATATAAATTGGGACGGAGAAAGTATAATTTATGTGAGGAAAATAAATAATAAGTTAGATTATTGGATATAGTTACGTGACTAACTAATGAATAATGAAATATAATTCAGTAAAAACGTAAAATAAGATCGACAGAAAACTATTTTTATTATATTAATTAGAAGAAGAAAATGAGCTATTAAAAATAATATGAAAATAACGAAATAAATTTATCAATCATAAGAAATAATATACTATGTATAAAGAAATGGAATAGTAATTCTAGGGCCCTTAAATTTTTGGGGCCTAAAGCAAGTGCTTCACTTGCCACTTGCTTTAGGGTGTGGCCGCCCCTGATAGAGGCCAACCCCCTTTCCCTACCTATTAGAAAATTCTAGCGTATTCTGTCTCTTGAATACGTGGTAACGGTAGAGTTTCCATCAATCAAGTTTTTCGGGCCGTGAGAGCGCGTAACTAGTAGATTGTGGAAGTTGGTCTCAGGCTTAATAGCTGTTTGCTGTCGTTGTTGAATCTATGGAATTTAACGGTACACTTCCTTAAACGCTAATTCTAGATTGATTCCGTAATTTTATCTTAATCTCTGCTATGACTACGAATTAATTATCTTATAGTTGGTATCAGAGCCACTATAATCAAGGATTAAGATCAACGAATTTATATTGAGTTTCCTAGTACATAGTTTGTATCGATTTTCTGACGACGGTGAAAAATAGTTACGAATCTAGTGTGAATTAGACTACTGCCCAACCTTAAGAAAAGAGATCTTGCATATTATGATCTTTTTAAAAACGGCAGGAATAATAACTGTGCAAAGACGGTGTTAATGCACTGGGTTCCCTTATTGAAAATCTATCTTATAAAAAAATTTAGAAAAAAGGCTTAATCCGCTGTTTTTAGTTTGTAGATTATAGCGGCGGCGATTAATGCCTCTTTTCCTTTTAACTGATCATGCCTTCTTAATTAGTACTTTCTTCGGTTCAAAATAAGTGATTTTTTTTATTTTCGCGCATATTAAGAAATCCACCTTTTAGTATTAATTAACAATGAAATTGACCATTTTTATTATCCCACTTAAATACTCCTAACACATATTCCAACATTATTTACTCCAAGGGTAATATAGGAAAAAAGTAATAAATTTATTCTTAAATTCCGGAAAAATCACTTATTTTGAATCACAAAAAAAATATCACAAAATCACTTATTTTGAACCGGAGGGAATATATTTTAATAAATAAATATAATCTACACATACAACTTGCAAATTGAGTGGTGTGGCATTACTGTGAAACTAGTTTTACAAAGAACAATGAACCTTTATGTTCAAAGAGCTAATGGACGTTATTGGTTTGATATCAAATTTGTCTTGTTGGTTTAATGCTTAACGTAACTACAGTATTAAGCTTCTAGCGATTGCGTTTTATCATTATCATTATTATTATTCAGAGATGGATTCAAACTTAATATAAGAAGTAAACTGAAAGGTTCAAATTGTATGGGTGTTACCACATATATTAACGTGTATAACTAAGAAATTGTGATTAATAAATAGTGTCATCAAAGTGGTCTATTTATTGGAGTCACTGAAAAGTTCATAGTTTTATATACACATAAGATCATTTACTATATGGATTAAGAATTATGATTAATAAATAATTTTTATCAAAGTGGTCTGTTTATTTGAGTCATTGAAATATTTTTAATGCACCATGTCTAAATTGTTCTTTACAAGTGTACATTAGTGTTGGAGGTTTACCTTTTGATACTAGTGACGCTAAATTAATTAATGAGAATAGGTAGTATTATGTTTTTCACCCAAAGGATGAAACTTATATCTTGAATCCTCGTATATAAAATAAAATTAGAATTTATTAAAAGCAATATCTCAGTCAGCAGCTACAAAATAACTCCCATTGACTAAAGCACATCAAAAGACTCCAAAATACCCATGTTTTTAGCATGTTCATTAAACACAACAGGCCTAAGACCTCTAGTCAAAGGATCAACCAACATAGATTCTGTGCTAATATGCTCAATACGTATATCACCTTCTTTTACTATATCTCTAACCTTAAGAAACTTAAGGCTAACATGCTTAGAGCCTCTTGTTCTCTTGTTATTCTTAGAGAAGAGCATAACTGCACTATTATCACAGAAAATAGTCACCAACTTAGATATAAATCCACAATTTACAATTTTGTAAGAAAATTCTTCATCCAGACAACATGTGAAGCATTCTCAAAACAAGCAATAAACTCAGCTTCCATTGTAGATCTAGCAGTGATGCTTTGTTTCTCACTTTTCCAAGAAATAGCACCTCCACCCAACATAAAAATATACCTAGAAGTTGTTTCATAGTGTCTTGACAACCTGCAAAATCGGAATCTGAATATACAAGAAGATCCAGATCATCAACCTTTTTGTATACAAGCATGAAGTCTTTGGTGCGTTGTAGATATCTCATCACTTTCTTTGCAGCCACCCAATGTGCCCACCCAAGATTAGAAGAAAATTTTCCCAACATGTTAACATCAAATGCAGTGTCAAGCCTTGTACAAACCTGTATGTACATAAAACAACCAACAACACTTGCATATGGTACATCTTTCATGGTTCTCATTTCAACTTCATTTTTCGGACATTGATCTTTACTAATTTTATCCCCTTTTACCACAGGTGCAACATCAGGTCTATAGTCTTGCATATTGGAAGTTTTAAGAACACTCTAAATATAGGAACGATGTGATAAACCCAATAAACAACGCAACCTATCTCTTTTAATTTCTATCCCAAGAACAAAAGAAGCTTCACCAAGATCTTTCATATCAAAAGACCTAGACAAAAATTGTTTGGTCTCATTCATCAAGCCCAAATCATTTGTAGCAAGCAGAATATCATCAACATAGAGAACCATAATAATGAAACTACCATTAGCTATTTTAAGATAAACACATTCATCAAACTTATTTTTCACAAATCCAAATTTTGTAATAATTTCATCAAATTGTACCACTGCCCGGAGGCTTGTTTAAGCCCATATATGGATTTGTTAAGCTTTCACACTAGATGTTCTTTACCAGCTTCTTTAAACCTTTCAGGTTGAACCATGTAAACTTCTTCAAACAGACTCCCATTCAGGAAAGCAGTTTTAACATCCATCTGATGCAACTCTGAATCAAAATGAGCCATAAGAACCATCACAATTCTAAATGCTTCCTTGGATGAAACAAGAGAAAATGTTTCTTTATAATCAATACCTTCTTTCTGAGTGTAACCCTTAGCAACCAATCTTGCTTTATAACGGTCTATGTTTCCCTTGGAGTCTCTTTTAGTTTTAAACACCCATTTGTAACTAATAGGCCTAAAGCCTACAAACAATTCAACTAACTCCCACACTCTATTATGTTCCATAGAGCACATTTCATTTTTCATTTCCTCATGCCATTTATCAATATATGGAGAGGAAATAACTTGAGCATATGATAAAGGATCAGTCAACTCTCCAATATCACTAAGATTTTTAGTCACATACACGATGAAATCATCAGAAATGGAAGACCTTCTTTCTCTTTGTGACATGCGGAGTGATTCATTGTGAACATCTTGTTCAGGAACTATGGGATCTGCGTCGTTGTTCCCTTGATTCTTCCCCTCATGAATATGTTGGTTTACCACCTTCTCATGTACAACAGGGACAATGACTTCCTTCTTTTTCAATACAATTTCCTTACCACATGAACAATCACAATCACAAACATCGTGCTCAAGAAATTTTGCATTAATAGACTCAATGATTCTAGTGTCATGCCCAGGATAGAAAAACCTAAAACCTTTAGAGTATCAGGATAGCCTATAAAGAAACAACTGGTAGTCTTAGGATCAACTTTCTTTTCTGTGGGTGAATAAATACGAACTTCAGTTGGACATCCCCAAATATGAAAATGATTCAAGCTAGGTTTTCGGGTTGTCCATAGTTCAAAGTGAGTTTCCAAGACAGATTTTGTAGGAACTCTATTCAGGATATAACTAGCTGTTTTTAAGGCTTCACCCCAAAGATACTCAGGTAGCCTAGTTCTTGACATCATATTTCTCACCATTTTCATGAGAGTACGATTCCATGTTTCAGCCACACCATTCTGCTTAGGAGTACCTGGCATGGTGTATTGTGCTACTATCCCACATTCTTGCAAAAATAAAGCAAAAGGCCTATACATTGACCAGCCTCATCATATTTTCCATAGCACTCACCACCACGGTGAGACCTCACTATCTTAATGGACTTCCCAAGCTATTTTCAACTTCAATCTTGTAAATTTTAAACTTATCAAGTGCTTCAAAATTTTCTTTTAAAAGATATATATATAAATGTATCTTGAAAAGTCATCAATAAAAGTAATAAAATACTTATGACTGGTGAAAATAGGTACATAAGGTCCACTAATATCAGTATGAATAATTTCTAAGAGTTCAGAGCTCCTAGTGGAACCCTTTCTCTTAACCTTGGTCATTTTACCCTTAACACAATCCACACAAATTTCAAAATCTTTTGGATCAAGAACAGGTAAAATATTTTCTTTTACCAATCGTTCAATTCTTTCTTTAGAAATATGACCAAGATGCCTACGTCATAATAGGTAAGACGTTTTACTCATAGTAGACCTTTTGTGGGCAATATTTTCAACATGCATTACAGAAAAAGTTTCATTCAATACATTTAAGCGATATAGACCATCACTTAAAAAGGCATCAGCAACAACATGTGAATCATAGAAAATTTTAATAATACCATTATTTTGTTGAAATGAATAACCAACTTTGTCCGAAAGGGAAATCGAAACTAATTTCCGTCTCATAGACGGTACTCTATTTTCTAAATGAATACTAGAATTATTTTTAAAAGGTAAAATAGATGTCCCTATAAACTCTACTTTTTCTTTGAGTCCATTGTCCACAACAACACTGACTTCATCCTCTTTTGGCTTCCGTCTGCTTACTAGATCCTGCAAGTCATTGGTTACATGAACAATTGCACCACTATCCAACCACCAAGAATTTAAAGGAACATGAACATGACTAGTTTCAAAGCAGACAAAAGCCATATGATTACCTGATTTCTTTTTCAGAGGACAACCATATTTCTTATGACCTACTTGTTGGTCTCAGGTTTAATAACCGTTAGCTGTCGTTGCTGAATTCATGGAGTTTAATGGTACGCTTCCTAACGCTAACTCTAGATTAATTCCGTAATTACGTCTTAATCTATGCTATGGCTAGGAATTAATTATCTTACATGTTCCTCAAGTGTGCCATGTGGATTGAACATGCTCAGCCCAGTACAAAAAACTGCAAGATGTACATGATTAACTATGTTAGCTATGATGTTGATGTTGAGAATATTCTCATAAACAAATTTGGATGTATCGGTTAAGCTGTCAAAATATGTACACATCATTCCTAAATACACTTTGTGACATTGATCATATGATTTGGAATTGAAGCAGAACCTCCCTGTAGGTTCTTCATTTTGCATTTCCTGATCCTAAATGATGTAACTTGTGCTTTATCCATCCGGAAAGCCCCTCTTGCTCATCTAGGATTTGAAGTTACTGGGGTTCGGGATTTTAACTTTTTTATATTAGTGAATTCTAAAATAAGAATTTGTTCATACACTACTAGAAATCCGAAAAAAACGTCAAAATTGGTCTGTCAAGAAAAGCGACCAAAGTTGGTCGCTAAATTGGAGAAAATTATTAAATAATTATTCTAAATACATTAGCGACCAAGCTTGGTCGCTTTTTGGTCGATAATGTAGTCAAAATATTGACCAGAATGGTCAGACTTGCTTGGTCAAAGAAATATTGAAATTAGTGACCAACTATGATCGCTAAAGTGGGACCCAGTTATAAAATTTTAATAATAATATTATTATTTAAATTTTTTTATAAAATATAAATAAATATAATTTAAAATTAGCGACCAAAATTGGTCGCTTAGAAAGGGGAAGCAGATAGAGACCAACTTTGATCGCTAATCTGGGACCCAGTTATAAAATTTTAGTACTTATATTATTATTTAATTTTTTTTATAAAATATAAATAAATATAATTTAAAATTAGCGACCAAAGTTGGTCGCTTACGAAAGGGGAAGCAGATAGAGACCAATTTTGGTCGCTAATCTGGGACTCAGTTCTAACGTTTAACAATTATATTATTATTTTAAATATTATATAAAATATAAATAAATCTGATTTAAATTTAGCGACCAACTTTGGTCGCTAATTTTATTTTTTGGATAATTAGCGACCAAAGTTGGTCTCTTTTCAGGTCAACATTGGTCAAAATTAAAAATTACTTTTATATTTACTATCTAAATAATATAAATGTAATCTGTTAACACTTTTGTAATACAAGAGATGAATACACTAAAATATACTCTACATGCTATATATTGTGATGACCCAAAAGGTCATCCCATGTATTTCTAGCTAGATCTGTGTTTAAAGAACCTTCTTCTATCTCACCTCGATTTGCGTGCGCAGCCCGGGCGTGTAGCCGGGAAGCCGTTATGAGAAAAACTAATGAAAATGATATTTTGAGTTGAAATTTGAGTAAAGTTAACTTTGGTCAACATTTTTGGTAAACGGATCCGGAGCCGTGATTTGACGGTCCCGGAGGGTCCGTAGAAAAATATGGGACTTGGGCGTGTGCCCGGAATCGAATTCCGAGGTCCCAAGTCCGAGAAATGAATTTTTAAAGAAAATTATCTTCTGAAAAATATAAAGGTTTTTGAAAATGAAATTCCATGTAAAACATGTGGTATCGGGCCCGTATCTTGGTTCCGGAACCCGGTACAGGTTCGATATGATTTATATGTGTTGTCTGTGAAGTTTGGTAAGAAACATGCTTAGTTTGCCGTGATTCTGATCTATAATGCAAAATTTGATGTTTAAAGAGGTTTAGAGAAAATTCATTGATTTTTGGAGTTTAATCCGACGTTTATGATATTATTTTGGTGATTTAATTACACGAATAAGTCCGTAGGATATTTTCGAGGTTGTGTGCACCTTTGGATTGAAGTTCCGAGGGCTCGGGTGAGTTTCGGGTAGGTCCGGGGATGTTTTAGGCTTAGAACAGGGTTGTTGCAGGTTCAGAGGAGTAGAGGTCTCTGAACCTGCCAGTGCGGTCCGCAGTCGATTAGGTGCGGTCCGCGGTGGGTCTTCGCGGTCGCGGTCCGCGGTGGAGGGGCTTTCGCAGCCGCGTTCGCCTTTGTGCGGTCCGCGGTGGGGGAGGCCTTCGCGACCAGCGGTCGCTTTTATGCGGTCCGCGGTGGGCCTTGAGGGGTATATTTAAACGAGATTTTTAGTTATTTTTCAATTTTCAAAACCTTAAAAACATAAGAGGAGATTTTTCAAACACTCTTTCTTCTACAAAATATTAGTAAGTGATTTCTAACTCATTTTCTTTAATCCTTAACTTCTTTTTACAAGATTTCATTCTAGAATCTAGGGTTTTCATGGTGGAATTGGGAATTTTTGGAAAAAACCTAAGAATATTGAAATTTGGGGAGTTAGACCTCAAATTGAGGCCGGATTCCAAAACCATTTGTATACCCGGGCTCGGGGGTGTATGGGTAATCAGATTTTGGTCTGAATTTCGAGTTTGGGCCGAGCGGGCCCGGGATCGATTTTTGGACTTTTGGGGAAAACTTTACAAAACTCATTTTCATGCATTAGAATTAATTCATTTAGCTTTATTGATATAATTAAGTAATATGTGGCTAGATACGAGCGAGTTGGTGGTGGAATCAAGAAGTAAAGCGGTAGTTGAGGCTTGAATTGAGTTCGTGGCATCAAGGTAAGTGTTTGGCCTAACCTTAGCTTGAGGGAATAGGTGTTGAGTCTTATTTGCTACGTGTCTATTCCATGTCCAATGTATAGGTGAGGTGACGAGTACCTATATGTTGTGGTCAAGCATGCCCGTGAGTCGAATATGAGTAATTGTGTGATTTTCATTGAAGTTTACTGTGTTTATGGATTTGATATCATTTGATAGTTATTTAATTGATGGAAATTCTCAGTTGTGAGTACTGTTGAGTAATGATTCGGTTGAGGGATATGCTGTTAAGTTATATATATTTATAGGTTTGGTTATAGATGTGTTCCTTGCCGGGACAATATTACTTTTGTTGCTTATTCCTGTGTACTTAAGGTTTCTTATTGCTGATGTTCCTTTCAATTGTTGTTTTACTATATTTATGCACGAGGAGACATTCCGTGCCATGTTTACGATATTTACGTACGAGGGGATATTCCATACCGTGTTTATGATTATTTATGCACGAGGGGACATTCCGTGCCATGTTTACGATATTTACATACGAGGGGACATTCCGTACCATGTTTATGATTATTTATGCACGAGGGGACATTTCGTTCCATGTTTACGATATTTACGTACGAGGGGACATTTCGTACCATGTTTATGATTATTTATGCACGAGGGGACATTCCGTGCCGTGATGTTGTTTATTTATGCACGAGGGGACATTCCGTGCCGTAATGTTATTTATTGATGCACGAGGGGACATTTCGTGCCGTGTTACTGATAGTTATGCACGAGGGGACATTCCGTGTCGTCTTTTGTGATACTATAGCACGATGGGACATGCCGTCCCGCTTATATTTACTTATTGCTTCAGAGTTGTTAATTCTTGCTGCTATTTAAGTTTTTCAGTTGTTGTCTTGTACCGTTATTTCAGTAGTTGTTACTCCTCCCCCCCAAAATGTTTCCCCTGTTTGGTACTTAATTGTATACTTCCTGTTATTATTCCTGCTTCATATTATTGAACCGCACAACTATTTGTTATTTTTTGTGTCCTAGCCTCGTCACTACTTCGCCGGCGTTAGGCTCGACACTTACTCAGTACATGGGGTCGGTTGTACTGATGCTACACCTGCACTTCTTTATGTTGTGCAGATTATGGTACCGGACCCGATGGACTCTGATCGAGGGAGTATCCTTCAGTCCACAGGCGACAATGAGGTAGTCCTGCAGGCGTCCGCAGGCATTGGCGTCTCCTCCTATCTTATCTCCTTTTCTGTCTTTTCCTTTGTATTTTTGAGACAATGTATTGTTCATTCAGACTTTGTTTTTAGCATTCTTAGATAGTCTGTGGATTTGTGGTACCAGTCCTGGGGTGTTACTAAGGATTTCGTAATATCAAATATTTAAGTTGTTATATTTCATAGCTTCCGTACTATTAGTTGGACTTGTTCTCGCTGTCGCTTTTCTTTAAATGCCTAATAATAAAGAAATAAGTTATATTAACCGGAACGTTGGCTTGTCTAGCGGGTTCAACGTTAGACGCCATCACGGTCTCGATGGTGGTATTTCGGGTCATGACAAGTTGGTATCAGAGCACTAGGTTGCCTAGGTCTCACAATTCCCGGACAAACTTGGTAGAGTCTGAGTGATCGATATAGAGACGTCTGTACTTACCCTCCCAGAGGCTGCTATAACGACCCCGTCTGTCGTTACGTAGAACTTGTATTAAAAATTACTGTAATTGACTTGTCATAGGTTGGTTATACTGTTCTTGATGTGTTAGATTTGGTAGGCTCGGAATCGGAATGGTTGTGGTGAGAATTTAGCCATTTAGTCTTAAAAATAGCGTTAAAATGGGAAAAGTCAACTGAGAGTCGACTTATTGGTAAACGACCTCAGAATGCGGATTTTAAGGCTCGGATAGCTTCGTTAGATGATTTGGGACTTAGGAGTGTGTTCAGAATAATTTTGTGATATCCGGTGTAGAATTAGGCTTGAATTGACAAAAGTTAGTTTTTGGCGAGTTCCGGTCGGCAGTGGAAAATAGGCTATCGGGGTCAGAATGGAATTCCTACAGTGTCACGACCCAATTCTCCCTTCGACTGGGTCTCGTGACGGCACCTAGTCTAGACGACTAGGTATTTGTTCAACAAGAATTTAAGATAACAAGCGAAGACAGTAATAAAATGAACTAAAGCCATAGTAATACTCTATGCCGCTTGGCATTACAGTTTACTACACCCAAGACCCGGAATATCATCAATACATGCTGACTCTACACTTCAAGATGTACAACTGGAAAGAAACAACCGTATAGTATTCCCTACAAGTGCAAACTATACTGAGATAGGAAGGGGACTCAGAGATCTGCGGACGTTGCAGATTATACCTCAAGTCTCCTGGCACTGGCTGCTGGCTAACGGTGGTACTGCGTACTGGAACCTGGATCTGCACATGGGAAAACATGCGCAGAAGGGCGTGAGTAATCCACATTCGGTACTCAGTAAGTGCCAAGCCTAACCCCAGTCAAGTAGTGGCGAGGTCAGATCGAGGCCCTACCGAGGTTTGCAAAATAACAGATATAATGAACAAGTAAGTAAAACAGGTAAAAATTAACAAAAATTCTAAGTAAAGACTAGCAAGAAAAGGTAGACTTAAATGCATCAGATCAACGCAATATATATAAAGCTCAATAAGAAAGGAAAGGCACAATGAAATGCAATATGAGGGAAAGGCTCAGGTCTCTGCCGCAGTCCCTAGGTATGCAATGCAGTATGAGGGAAAGGCCCAGGTCTCTGCCCGCAATCCCTATGTATGCAATGCAGTATGAGGGAAAGGCTCAGGTCTCTGCCCGCAATCCCTATGTATGCAATGCAGTATGAGGGAAAGGCTCAGGTCTCTGCCCACAATCCCTATGTATGCAATGCAGTATGAGGGAAAGGCTCAGGTATATGCCCGCAGTCCCTGTATGCAATGCAGCATGAGGGAAAGGCTCAGGTCTATGCCCACAGTCCCTGTGTATGCAATGCAGTATGAGGGAAAGGCTCAGGTCTACGCCCGCAGTCCCCATGTAAATACGTAATATAAGGTAAAACTCAAAATAGCGTAGTTTAAATCTTGTAGGAAAATCAATTAGAAATCCCGGAGTAATATCCTTGAATCAGTTTCAAATTAGCAACGATTGAAAAAACCCAGTTAGAAATCCATTCACCAGGGTAAAATCTTAAGTTATTATGTTGTTCAACCGATAATAGTAGTAATAGAATTTAAAATGAGGCATTTTGTAGAAATAATTATGGAACTTCTGTGAAAATATCCCGTACACGCGCTCGTCACCTCATGTACACGGGGTTTTATAGCGAAAATAAGTTAAAAATGCCTAAGAGAAATTCCCCAACACAGAGTTAGGCAAGCCACTTACCTCGACTGTGCAAATCAATCAATAATCACGCTCTTGCCACGAGTATCCAACTCCGGGTGGCCCGAATCTATTCAATTCGATAGTATAATGTAAATATAAATTCAAGAAATCAAAATAACTAATTAATTCGGAACTAATACGCGAAATTAGAATATTTGACCAAAACGCCCCTCGGGTCCACGTCTCGGAATCGGGTAAAATTTATATTTTCTGAACCCTTATTCACTCAAGAGTCTAACCATATGAAAATCTCTCAAATCGGAGGTCAAATACCCAATCAAAATCCCAAAATCGGTCTAGGAAGTTTCTTCCAATATTTCCCAATTTCAACTCAAAAATCTCGAATTTAAGGATGAAATTTAAGATTAGATTCATGGAAATTGGTCTATATATGTTAGGAATCACTTACCCGAACTACCCAGGTGCAAAAGTCTCCAAGAATCGTCTCTCCCGAGCTCCCACAACTCAAAAATGGTGAAAAAAGGTTTGAGTTCGAAATGGGGGTTTAATATTCTGCCCAGTCATTTCTTCTATGCGATCGCGGAGAATCCTCTGCGATCGGGAGAGTAAGGATCCCACGCGCCCAAATAACCCAATGTGATCGCGTGCAAGGGTCTGCGATCGTGTAGCTTCACACCCCAAACCTATGCGATCGCGGTTGGGGCCACGCGACCGCGTAGAGTCACCACTGACTCTCCCCTCTGACCAAAAAACATTATGCGATCGCGACCCGTTGAATGCGATCACGGAGACCAAACCCTTCATGCTCTGCGATCGCGGACCTTAACTTGCGATCGCAGAGAAAAACCTCAGGCCTCCCTCAACTTCCCTTATGCGATCGCGAGGACTGACCTGCGATCGCAGGGAACAACCCACAGCTGAAGAAAAATCAGAAAATCAGCAAAGGCTTTTGGCCTTAAAGTATCCGTTTGAACACCCGAAACACACCCGAGGCCCCCGGGACCTCAACCAAAACCACCAACTAGTCCAAATACCCTATTCGAACTTGGTCGAGCCTTAAAAACACGTTCCATAACATCAAAATCATCAAATATGCATAGATTCAAGCCTAAGAACTTAGAAATTTCTAAGAATTCACATTCGATGCTGAACCACGTCTAAACTCGTCCGAATGACCTCAAATTTCGCACATAGGTCATAAATGACATTCCAAAACTGTTGTCTCTTTCGGAAATCCATTCTGAGTCCGATATCAAAATTTCACCTATCGACCGAAATCGCCGAAATTCTAACTTTCGCCAATTCAAGCCTAAATTTACATCTGACCTCGAAAACACAATCCGAACACGCTCCCAATCCTGAAATCACCCAACGGAGCTAACAGAGTCGGCGAATTCCCATTCCGGGTCCGTCTTCACATAGTTCCCGCTATGGTCCAATTTCTATGGTTAAAGCTCATCTTAAAGGACTATATGTCTAAAAACACTCCAATTTTCATCACTCAACTCTCCAACTCGTTCCATTAACATAATAAGACATGGGAGAAACAATTATCAGGGGATCGGGGCGCTAACTCTCAAAACGACCGGCTAGGTCGTTACATTCTCCCCCTCTTAAGAAAATCGTTCATCCTCGAACGAGTATAGAAACATTACTGAAACTGAGAATAGATGAGGGTACTGACTCCGCATATCCTGCTCGGTCTCCCAAGTCTCCTCCTCGACCGGATGACCCCTCCACTACACCTTGACTGAAGCAATTTCCTTCGACCTGAGCTTTCTGACCTGCCTGTCCAAAATGGCCACAGGATCCTCAACATATGATAGATCCTTGTCTAACTGAACTGAGCTGAAATCCAAAATATGAGTCTGATCACCGTGATACTTCCGGAGCATGGAAACGTGGAATACCGGATGAACACCTGCTAGGTTGGGAGGCAAGGCCAACTCATAAGCAACCTTCCCAACCTATTGCAATATCTCAAAAGGGCCAATGAACCTCGGACTCAGCTTACCCTTCTTTCCAAATCTCATGACGCCTTTCATGGGTGATACCCGAAGCAAAACCCGATCACCAACCATGAATGCCAAGTCCCGAACTCTCCGGCCTGCATAACTCTTCTGCCTGAACTGAGCTGTGCGAAGTCTATCCTGAATCGCCTTTACCTTGTCCAAGGCATCCTGAACCAAGTCTGTACCCAACAATCGGGCCTCGCCCGGCTCGAACCATCCTACTGGAGACCTGCACCGCCTACCATATAAAGCCTCAAACGGCGCCATCTTAATACTGGACTGATAGCTATTATTATAAGCAACCTCTGCAAGGGGCAAGTACTGATCCCATGATCCTCCAAAATCCATCACACAAGCATGAAGCATATCCTCCAGAATCTGAATAGTGCGCTCGGACTGTCCGTCCGTGTGAGGGTGGAATGCTGCACTGAGATCGATCTGGGTGCCCAACTCACTATGCAAGGCTCTCCAGAAGTGCGAGGTGAACTGAGGTCCTCGGTCTGAAATAATAGACGTCGGCACACCGTGCAACCGGACTATCTCCCACATGTAGATCTGAGCCAACCTCTACGAGGAATACATAGTCAATACCGGAATGAAATGAGCTGACTTGGTCAGCCAATCCACAATCACCCAAAAAGCATCGTACTTCCTCAATGTCCGAGGAAGTCCAACCACAAAATCCATGGTGATCCGCTCCCACTTCCACTATGGAAGCCTCATCTGCTGAAGTAATCCTCCCGGTCTCTGATGCTCACACTTGACCTGCTGATAATTGAGGCATCTGGCTACGAACTCCACTATATCCTTTTTCATTCTCCGCCACCAGTAGTGCTGTCTCAGATCCTGGTACATCTTCGCGGTACCGGGATGAATGGAGTACTACGAGCTATGGGCCTCCTCCAGGATCAACCTCCGCAGTCCATCTACGTCAGGTACACAAATACGGTCCTGCAGTCTCAACACACCATCATCATCATGGTCATATCTCTAACACCACCCTGCTGAACTCTATCCCGAAGAGCTCGAAGGTCGGTATCATCATACTAGCACTCTCGAATGCGGTCATAAAGAGAAGATCGAGCAACAACACAAGCGAATACCCGGTGAGGATCAGAAAGGTCCAACCTCACGAGCTGGCTGGCTAAAGACTAAACATCCAAAGCTAAGGGCCTCTCAGCTGCATGAAGATATGCCAAACTGCCCAAACTCTCCGCCCGACGACTCAGGGCATCGGCCACCACATTGGCCTTCCCCGGGTGGTATAATATGGTGATGTCATAATCCTTGAGTAACTCCAACCACCTACGCTGACGCAAATTGAGATCCTTGTGCCTTAATAAGTGCTGCAAACTCCGGTGATCCGTATATATCTCACAGGGAACACCGTATATATAATGACGCCATATCTTCAGGGCGTGAACAATCGCTGCCAACTCAAGATCATGAACATGGTAATTTTTTCTCATGTACCTTGAACTGTCTAGACGCGTAGGCAATCACCCTACCGCCCTGCATCAACACCGCTCCCAAGCCAATCCTCGAAGCATCACAATAGACTATATAGGACCCCGAACCGGTAGGTAGTACTAACACTGGAGCTGTAGTCAGGGCTGTCTTGAGCTTTTGAAATCTCTCCTCACAATCCTCAGTCCAAATAAAAGGTGCGCCCTTCTGGGTCAATCTAGTCATGGGTGCTGAAATGGATAAAAATCCCTCCACGAAACGGTGATAATACCCGGCCAAACCAAGGAAACTACGGATCTCAGTAGCTGAAGACGGTCTGGGCCAACTCTGCACTGCCTCCACCTTCTTTGAATTTACCTTGATCCCATCCGAAGGTACCACATGGCCTAAGAATGCCACAGAATCAAGCCAAAATTCACACTTAGAGAATTTGCAATACAACTTCTTCTCTCTCAAGGTCTGAAACACGGTCCTCAAGTGCTGCTCATGTTCCTCCCGTGACCGAGAATATACCAGAATGTCGTCAATTAATACCATGACGAAAGTATCAAGATGATGACGAAATACGCTGTGCATCAGGTGCATGAAAGCTGCTGGGGCATTGGTCAGCCCGAACGACATAACAAGGAACTCGTAGTGACCATATCTAGTCCTGAAAGCAGTCTTCAGGATGTCCGACTCCCAAATCTTCAACTGATGATAACCCGAACGAAACGAAGATCAATCTTGGAGAATACCCTGGCACCCTGAAGCTGGTCAAACAAGTCATCAATGCGGGGAAATGGGTACCTATTCTTCACTTCCACCTTATTCAACTGTCTGTAGTCAATACACATCCGCATCGTCCCATTCTTCTTTTTCACAAATAGCACCGGGGCACCCCAAGGCGATACACTGGGCCTGATTAAACCTTTGTCAAGCAGCTCCTGCAACTGCTCCTTCAACTCCTTTAACTCAGGAGGAGCCATGCGATAGGGAGGAATGGAAATAGGCTGAGTATCAGGAAATAAATCAATGCTAAAGTCAATGTCTCTATCGAGCGGCATACCCAGAAGGTCAGCTGGGAAAACATCGGGATAATCCCTCACAACCGGGACTGAATCAACTGTAGGGGTCTCAGTACTAACATCCCTCACATAGGCCAGATAAGCGTCGCACCCCTTTGCCACCATCCGTTGAGCCTTAAGAAAAGAAATGACCCAACGAGGAGTATACTCTAGTGAACCCCTCCACTCTAAACTTGGTAATTCTGGCATAGCCAGCGTCACGGTCTTGGCGTGACAATCAAGAATAACGTCGAAATCTACCATGCTAAGTAATAATAAATCAGCCCTGGTCTCAAAACCACTAATAACAATCAAACACGACCGATATACGCGGTCCACAACAAGAGAATCTCCCACAGGGGTAGAAACATAAACGGGAGAACTCAAAGAATCCCGAGATATCCCCATATGTGAGGAAAAATAAGAAGACACATATGAATATGTGGAACCTGGATCAAATAATACCGATGCGTCCCTATGACAAACAAGGACAATACTTGTGATGACTGAATCTGAAGAAATGGCCTCGGATATGGCTGGAAGGGCATAATATCGGGCATGGCCTCCCCCTCTAGGGCGACCTCGACCTCGACCTCCCCGACCTCCACCTCGAGCTGCCTGAGATGGTGGGGTGGAAGCTGGGGCTGGAAGAATAGCTGGAGGACCTGGTGGAAGGCGTGGAACCTGATAAGTCTGAGGTGGTGCACCCCTCCTAACTCTAGGGAAATCCTTGATCACATGACGAAGGTCACCACATCCAAAACAACTTCTCTGAGGGCGTGACTGCTGCTGCTGACTCTGAACTGGCATGCTTGACTGGTCGGTGATAGCACCTCGAGCAGGATGCGCCTGAGATACTGGTGGTGCATAATAAGGCTCCCGAGGTCTAGGAGGTGCTGGAATACCACTGGCTACTGGAAGAGCTGAATGTACAGGGCGAATCACAAAACCCCTACCATAGCGTGCTGTTGGTGCACGAGCTCCTAAGAAATGACCCGTCTCTCGAGACCTCTTAGCCTCTCTCTCTTCCCGATCCCGGGCCAACATACTCTCAATCCTCCTAGCAATGCTCACGGCCTGCTGGTACATAATATCTGTCTCCAGCTCCCTGGCCATGCTGGTACAAATGCTGGGGTGGAGCCCCTCGATAAAACGGCGAACTCTCTCTCGGGCAATGGATACCAAGGCTGATGCATGTCGTGCCAAGTCACTGAACCTGACTGCATACTCCGACACAGTCATAGTACCCTGGTGTAGCTGAACAAACTCCGCACACCAAGCATCCCTGAGACTCTAAGGGACAAACTCCAGCAAGAACATATCAGAAAACGGATCCCAAGTAAGTGAGGCTGCCTCGTCTGGACTACTAAGCTCAAATGCACGCCACCACTGATAGGCTGCTCCTCTCAATTGAAAAGTAGTGAAAGAGACCCCACTCGTCTCCACAATACCCATGGTACGAAGGATGCGATGACACTCCTCAAGGAACCCCAGAGCGTCATCTGAAGCTAAACCGCTGAACTCAAGTGGATGGTACTTCTTGTACCTCTCAAGATGGAGCTGCTCAGACTCAGATGCAGCTGCTCTGGCCTCAGGCTGAACTGGAGCTGCTGGAGGCATAGGAATATACTCTGGGACCTGCCCCATGTGAACCCTCTGCTCAGGAGTACGGGCTGCGAGAGTCTGTGTCCCTCCCCTGGCCTGTGATATAGCTAGGGCTATCGGGAGTAGTCCCGATTGAGATAGAGTACTGAAAGCACTCATAAACTGGGCCAAAGTCTCCTGGAGGGCTGGAGTGATAGCAGGGACCTCCGGTGCCCCTCCAACTGCAGCTGCTGTAGGATCCTCTATCGTTGCTCTAGTCGGTGCTCGGGCAGCACCGCGTGCTCGTCCTCTGCCCCGGCCCCTGCCTCTGGTGGCTCTGGCTGGTGACTCGGGTGCCTGATCGTCGGTACGTACGGTGCGAGTGCGAACCATCTATAAACAAGAATATAGTATAGTTTAAGAATTTTGGTAGCAGTAACCAGCACGAGAAGAGATTCCAAGAAGTATGATTTTTCTTAACAGTTACATAGCCTCCCGAAGATAAGTACGGACATCTCCGCACCGATCCGCGAGACTCTAATAAACCGGCTTGTGATGTTGTGACTCCTATGAACCTAGATGCTCTGATACCAACTTGTCACGACCCAATTCTCCCTCCGACTGGGTCTCATGACGGCACCTAGTCTAGACGACTAGGTAAGCCTATTTGTTCAACAAGAATTTAAGATAACAAGCGAATACAGTAATAAAATGAACTAAAGCCATAGTAATACTCTATGCCGCTTGGCATTACAGTTAACTACACCCAAGACCTGGAATATAATCAATACATCACAAGCTGACTCTACGCTTCAAGATGTACAACTGGAAAGAAACAACCGTATAGTATTCTCTAAAAGTGCTAACTACACTGAGATAGGAAGGGGACTCGGAGATCTGCGGACGTTGCAGATTATACCTCAAGTCTCCTGGCACTGGCTGCTGGCTAACGGTGGTACTGCGTACTGGAACCTGGATCTGCACATGGGAAAACATGCGCAGAAGGGTGTGAGTACTCCACATTCGGTACTCAGTAAGTGCCAAGCCTAACCCCAGTCAAGTAGTGGCGAGGTCAGGTCGAGGCCCTACCGAGGTTTGCAAAATAACAGATATAATGAACAAGTAAGTAAAATAGGTAAATATTAACAGAAATTCTAAGTAAAGACTAGAAAGAAAAGGTAGAGTTAAATGCATCAGATCAACGCAATATATATAAAGCTCAATAAGAAAGGAAAGGCACATTGCAATGCAATATGAGGGAAAGGCTCAGGTCTCTGCCCGCAGTCCCTAGGTATGCAATGCAGTATGAGGGAAAGGCCTAGATCTCTGCCCGTAATCCCTATGTATGCAATGTAGTATGAGGGAAAGGCTCAGGTCTCTGCCCGCAATCCCTATGTATGCAATGCAGTATGAGGGAAAGGCTCAGGTATATGCCCGCAGTCCCTGTATGCAATGTAGTATGAGGGAAAGGCTCAGGTCTATGCCCGCAGTCCTTGTGTATGAAATGCAGTATGAGGGAAAGGCTCAGGTTTACGCCCGCAGTCCCTATGTAAATACGTAATATAAGGTAAATCTCAAAATAACGTAGTTTAAAGGTTGTAGGAAAATCAATTAGAAATCCCGGAGTAATATCCTTAAATCAGTTTCAAATATTAGCAACTATTGAAAAAACCCAGTTAGAAATCCATTCACCAGGGTAAAATCTTAGGTTATTATGCTGTTCAACCGATAACAGTAGTAATAGAATTGAAGATGAGGCATTTTGTAGAAAGAATTATGGAACTTCTGTGAAAATATCTCGTACACGCGCTCGTCACCTCACGTACACAGGGTTTTATAGCGAAAATCAGTTAAAAAAGCCTAAGGGAAATTCCCCAACACAGAGTTAGGCAAGCCACTTACCTCGACTGTGCAAATCAATCAATAATCACGCTCTTGCCCCGAGTATCCACATCCGGGTGGCCCGAATCTATTCAATTCGATGGTATAATATAAATATAAATTCAAGAAATCAAAATAACTAATTAATTCAGAACTACGCGAAATTAGAAAATTTGACCAAAATGCCCCTCGGGTCCACGTCTCGGAATCGGGTAAAATTTATATTTTCTGAACCCTTATTCACTTACAAGTCTAACCATATGAAAATATCTCAAATCGGAGGTCAAATACCCAATCAAAACCCCAAAATCGGTCTAGGAAGTTTCTTCCAATTTTTCCCAATTTCAACTCAAAAATCTCGAATTTAAGGATGGAATTTAAGATTAGATTCATGGAAATTGGTCTATATAGATTAGGAATCACTTACCCGAACTAACCAGGTGCAAAAGTATCCAAGAATCGTCTCTCCCGAGCTCCCACAACTCAAAAATGGTTAAAAAAGGTTTGAGTTCGAAATGGGGGTTTTAATATTCTGCCCAGTCATATCTTCTATGCGATCGCGGAGAATCCTCTGCGATCGCGGAGAGTAAGGATCCCACGCTCCCAAATAACCCAATGCGATCGCGTGCAAGGTTCTACGATCGCGTAGCTTCACTCCCCAAACCTATGCAATCGTGGTTGGGGCCACGCGACCGCGTAGAGTCACCACTGACTCTCCCCTCTGACCAGAAAACATTATGAGATCGCGACCCATTGAATGCGATCGTGGAGACCAAACCCTTCATGCTCTGCGATCGCGGACCTTAACTTGCGATCGCATAGAACAACCTCAGGCCTCCCTCAACTTTCCTTATGCGATCGCGAGGACTGACCTGCGATCGTAGAGAACAACCCACAGCTGAAGAAAAACCAGAAAACCAGCAAAGGCTTTTGGCCTTAAAGTGTCCGTTTGAACACCCGAAACACACCTGAGGCCCCTGGGACCTCAACCAAAACCACTAACTAGTCCAAATACCCTATTCGAACTTGGTCGAGCCTTAAAAACACGTTCCATAACATCAAAATCATTAAATATGCATAGATTCAAGCCTAAGAACTTAGAAATTTCTAGGAATTCACATTCGACGCCGAACCACGTCTAAACTCGTCCGAATGACCTCAAATTTCGGACACAGGTCATAAATGACATTTCGGACCAGCTGTCACTTTCGGAAATCCATTCCGAGTCCGATATCAAAATCTCACCTATCGGCAGAAATCGCCAAAATTCTAACTTTCGCCAATTCAAGCCTAAATTTACATCCGACCTCGAAAACACAATCTGAACACGCTCCTAATCCTGAAATCACCCAACGGAGCTAATAGATTCGACAGATTCCCATTTCGGATCCGTCTTCACACAGCTCCCGCTACAGTCCAATTTCTAAGGTTAAAGCTCACCTTAAAGGACTATATGTCCAAAAACACTCCAATTTTCATCACTCAACTCTCCGACTCATTCCATTAATATAATAAGACATGGGAGAAACAATTATCAAGGGATCGGGGTGATAACTCTCAAAACGACCAGCCAGGTCATTACATATAGTTGGAACAAGTTCGTAATGTCATTTTGGATGTGTTTGCAAAATTTCAGGTCAATCGGAGTTGTTTTGGATAGTTTCGGCATCATTGGTGGATTCTAGAAATATCAAAGTTCTTAGGCTTGAATACGATGTAAATTTGGTGTTTTGAGAGTGCAACTAAGTTTGAATGATCATATGTGATGTGTTGGTATAGTTGGTTGGGGTCCCGAGGGGCTCGGGATTGATTTTGGGTGATTAACGGACTCATTTGGACTTTAATACATAGCTGGTTTTTTGGTTTTTGTGCACAACAAATTCCTTCACTGCGATCACGGGGGAAGTAATGTGATCGCGGAGAGTAATTTGGGGCAGGTGAAAAATTGCTCTGTGCGATCGCAGTTGAGGAGGTGCAATCGCAGAGTAGAGGGAGTCTAAGCAGTGCGATCGCGTAAAAGGTAGTGCGATCGCACAGGGTCAGGCGCGTGGGAGGTGAGAAATGCACTGTGCGATCGCGGAGGTCAAAGGGAGGAACACTGTGCGATCGCGGGGCGTTGACCGCGATCGCGGAGAGCAAAATAACTGGGCATATTAAAATAAACCCTTCCGCGACCTAAACCTTTTTTACACCATTTTGTACGGACAAGGAGCTCTTGAGGCGATTTTTGAAGAGGAAAATCAGTGTTCTTCATAGAGGTAAGTATTTGTATCATTAATACTCCATTATGGGTGATTATAGAACATAATCTCGGTATTAAATTCATGAAAATCAGTAGAAAAAGGTGGGTTTAGGGCTTGAGATTATGAGACCTTTAGGGGTCGATTTGAGGGGTCAAATGAACTCCGAATTTGGTGTTCTTTATATGTACGGACTCGTGAGAAAACGAGAAACATTTTGGTATAAAAATTTCTGAGTTTTGGGACGCGGGACCGGGGCTCGGGTTTTGACCGAATTCGGATTTTTGAGCTAAATTCGATATTTTTCAATTAGAATTTATTCCTTGAGCATAATTTGATGATAAAAATATGAACTTGGTAGATTTGGAGCATCCGGAAGTTGATTCGAAAGGCAAACGCATTGCGAAGTAGTTTCGGGCTAGTTTGAGGTAAGTAATGTCTTTAAATCCTGTCCTGAGGGTATGAAACCCCGGACTCTGCACCCTTTCACGGGTTTTGAAATGCAAAGATTGGAACTTTGGAAATATATTCCATATTTATGCAACTATTGAGTTGCGAAACCGATTTTTAAGCCTATGCTTAATAGTATTGCAATATATTTGATGTGTTTTGGGCTGTAAGCCATGTTTGGGGCTCGTGCCAAATTGTTTACCCCTTGGGGGCTATTTTTACTATTTTCCTCATTGATATGTTATGATTTTCACTCAGTATTTTCTTGATAAATTGTTTTGACACCAGAGTATTTTGATACTATTTATTGAAAATGAAACACTATTTTTGATTCGAGAACCCGGTATATTTATGGCCTGAAGGGCATGTTGAGAGTGTCTGACTGAGTGAGGTTGCGTGCCTATGTTGTGAGGATGATATGATATGAGTGAGGCTGCGGGCCTATATTGTGTGTGATTTATGCCATGTTGTGGCGTATTATAGCGCTTGGGATGTAGGAGCCCCTCCGGAGTCTGTACACATCCCCAGTGAGCGCAGGTACCTAATGAGTGATGCCCGCGGGACTTATGCTGAGTGATTGTGAGGTTGCCTGATGGGCAGAGTGACTGTGAGGTTGCCTGATGGGTAGAGTGATTGTGAGGTTGCCTGATGGGCTAATACTGAAAGAAATTGGTACAAGAAATGATTATGGCCCGAGGGGCAGATTTATGATGATTTTTACTGAGTTTTTGAACTATGATTCACTTCGTTTTTCAAACTGATTTTACTGAGAATTTATCAGTGATATACTGATATTACTTGTTTTCAAAGGATTTCTGGAAACTGGTTTTGAACTTATGTATTTGATGAATACTACTTGGTGACTTGGGTGTTTTACTGGCTTTTGTGAATTGGTGTATCTGCGCTGTGTGTTTTATATTTCTCAGACTGTGGTTTATTTTCATTACTATTGAGTTGGCGTACTCATCATTACTCCCTGCACCTCTGTGTGCAGATTCAGGTATTGATTCAGAGCAGTAGTCGTCCGAGTCCTTTATCAGCAGCTCACGGGATTTCGAAGTAGCTGTCTAGCATCCACAACTTCTCCATTTCCCTTCCTTATTTAGTTTTGGAATATCATTCCTAGACTTATTTAAGACATTAGAAGAGTTAATTCTATTTCGTAGATGTTCGTGACCATGTTGACTCCAGTCTTGGGAGATTTTGTTTAGACTGTCATATTATTATTGGGACACTAAGACTTAATGAAATTTGTTTATTGCTATGTTTGTTGTTACTATTGAATTGTGAAGTATTATAATCGAATGAATGGGTAATTAGGTGATGGTTGGATAGCCTAGTTCCACGATAGGCGCCATCACGGCCTGTTAGGATTTGGGGTCGTGACAAGTTGGTATCAGAGCTCTAGGTTACATAGGACTCAACGGTCATGAGCAGGTTTAGTAGAGTCTTGCGGATCGGTACGGAGACATCTGTACTGATCTTTGAGAGGCTGCATAACCCTTAGGAAATATCTCGCAATCTTGAATTCTTCTCGTGCGAATCTATTTTTTTATCCAAAAGTGTAACTCTTTGAATTCCTTTCATGTATTCGAATGCGCACGCAAGTGCTTGGTATCAGTTGTGCGTCGGAAGCTTGTGACTTCCATAGAGGAGATGTGATTATTTTTAACATGTTAATAATGGGCCAGTCGGAAGGACTTGAGACCGGATTTTGTCTGTGGCTTGAGTGTTGAGATTTCATTTGTGTGAGCACATGTGTTGGGGGACTTATATGTCCGTTTGTGTTCTTATTGATGGAACTTTGTGACTAGATGACTACATGGAGAGTGTGATCGGATAGTTAGATGTATTCAGCTTGTTTGATTGTGACCAAAATGAATTGGCGGGAGATGTGACAAGAACCATTGATTATTTGACTTCTATATTGAGTTAAAATATCGCTTCGAGTTATGAGTATTGAAGGACCTCTCATGTAGTTTAGTTGTGGAGTGAAGTGGGGTTTCCTGTTATGTTCTAAGTTCCTGTGATGTCTTTTGAGATGACCAATGCTCTAGTAGCATTCATGTATTTGATTAGCGGTGTATTCAGGCAGTGACTACTCTCCTTTGTTATTGTATTTATTAATGACATCCTATCGTACTCACGTAGCCAGGGATAGCATACTCGGCATTTGATGATGGTATCACAAGGATATAGGGAGGAGAAGCTTTGTGCGAAGTTCTCGAAGTGTGAATTTTTGGCTCAGTTCAGTAGCATTCTTGGGACACGTGGTGTCCAGTGAAGGTATCCACGTGGTCAGACGAGTGTGAGTAGAGCTTCCAGAAGCTCAAGATTCCTTGACCACATCCCTAGTGTTAATATTGCCATCAACTTCAGCTTTTTATACCGCTTATTGTGATGTCTCGAGGGCAAACATTAGTTGTGTTCTGATGTAGGAGGGTAAAGCGATTGAGTAATAGCTATGATCCTCAGAAGTGTATAGAGAGATATTAGTTGAGGCTAAGCAGGCAGGGGTATCTCCTGCGGGTTGTCCCGAGGTGTGTGGTGCTTATGTTGATTTGTAGTAAGTTTCTACCAGTAAATGATATATGTTGTAATTTGAGATTATATCGCTTGTGGAAGTTGGCATGACCATTTCAATGGCGGATGCGAGATTTGTATTCGATTTGAGGGTTAGATGGTTTGGGTCATATGAGCTTATGAAGGATATAGTTGAATCTCACCACAATATGGTGGCAGTGATAGCGTATGGGCATTGTGAGTTACTGTTTGTCTTGATCCTTGGATTTGAGCCAAGTGGGGGAGTTCGTTATTGATAAGCTGATTACACGATTATGCGTTGTATTGATTTCGGTTCGAGGTATGTTGGTGAATCAGTTATGACCTACAGAGGTGGAGTCTAGGAATGACTCGAGTGATGGAAATTTCTTCGATACAAGTTGTAATGTACTTTACGGATAGTGGAGTTCATTGAATGATGGAGTTGTACTGGTAAGTGTAGAGTGTGCAATGTATGAGTGTGCTTGTTGCTTCAAAGGGTTGGATTACTTTCCTAGTATGTGGATTGCAAGCGGGGTCAGGTCGTTCTGTTTACTTGGTTAGTGTAATTGAAATTGCGTAGAGTAAATGACGTTCGAGAATGGTTCAGACGGATTCAAGGTTATATGTAGCGATCGAGGATCTTCAAGGTGTGAGAAGGTCTAGAACTGAGATTTACGGGGAAGGTTTCAAGGCCNAATGACTTTAAATTCGCAAGAAGTCTCTTTAGGGTAAGTATTTCTAATGTGGTGCATTTGGGGATAATTGAGGGAGTATTCAGCGGCTTATGAGCTTAGACGGTATATTTTTATGCTCGGGTTTCGTGCGGTGAGTTGGGATTGATAATTGCAGTATTATGGCAAGAAGAAGTATCAATTCGAAGGTAAGTTAGAAGGAACTTAGATAAATAGGACAACTTGGTGGTACGTCGGATCGGCATGATAAGGGATATGGTTAGTTCGTTGGGTGTTTATAAGGTAATAAGTTGTTACAGGTGTTTCTTAGCAATTCTCTTAAAATTTTGTGGCATGCGTAGCTTGGTTGAGTTAGAAGGATTCAGTTGTGGCGGTTTGGTGTTGTACAAATGTGATTTAGGAGTTCTTGATGATTTCTACCACGGTTGGAGATGTATATTTCTACTGGTGTGAGGGACATGTGATGTATAGTGATTTTGCTTCTAAATGGGATAAATGGAAAGTTCTTGGCTAGTTGGGTACGTAGTTGTTTGTGGCTAGGACGAGAGCATGAAGTTCTCATATTTATCATAGGATGCATGGCGTACACGGTATTTTGTGTATATTGGAGAGTGGCATATGTGAGGTCACAGTTCAGTTCTGGAAGGAAGGTCAGAACTGGCAGTTTTAGATGATTAGGTAAAGGATACCACTATTGGGTGGTTGGATGAGAGTATACATTCATAAAGGACAATGTGCTTAAGGCAATATGTTTGAGTAAGGGTGCATCATTGGTGTTACAGCGCTCTCTTGTTGGATCGACTGTCGATATTCAAGTTTGTTGGTGGCACAAAAAAATTATAGGAGTATCCTCGTGAAATGATTGAGTATTAGAGACATGTTATATATTCGAGTGGTGGAATTGGGATCAGATATAGTAATTGGTGCGCCTTATGGATTTTTGAGACTGGGAGTTTTCATGAACATTGTAGTTGTGAACTACGAGGATGCGAGCAAAGCTAGTCAGGTGTTAGTATATGTCATGATTCAGTCGTTATGAACGTTCGGAGAGTTATCTACCTGTTGTGGGTGACCAGAGTTGACTTAGAGTTATTGGTAGGCCAGTAGGAGTGTGTGGTCTGCACCGAGTCGGAATTGTTGACTCCGAATTGCTATGGTTGAGGGATGTACCATTCGATTGTCATTGAGATTATTCGTGTTTTGGAGTGATCTATGAATTACCTTTTAGTGTTCGAGGAGTTGTGATCATTGATTGTATGTGCATAGGGTGCGGTTCTGATTGGGCTTATTAGTTACATTTGAGTAAGGTAAGTAATTGGGCGCTGCAGGATTGAGACGTGTTGGTTATGTTATTATTGGTTCGGGTGGCATGGTATCATCCGATTTCCCTCGTGGTTATGGAAATGCACTTTGAGTAATTGATGTCGAATTTCGCATGGTTATGGATTTTGAGCAGGGTGGCTTGGAGTATTGCATGTGGTCCAGCAGTTGGATGGGATCACGCTTTGTAGCAGAGTTAAGTGGAGGGATGATCCTTGGTGTAGGAATTGTATGATATGGTTTCACGATGTGTATCAGGCTTTTAACATGATGTTGTAATGGCAAGAGTAATGACAGGATAGTCCTCTCGTGTGAGTCTTCTCTATTTTATGAATTGAGCCCTTAGGATGTTGTTATTGAGTGCACGAGTTGCACAAATTATGGATCTGGATGATATTGATGTTGAGCGGGCGAATGGTTGCTAGTTTCTACGTGTTTCTTCATCATCGGCACCATATGAAGGTGTTAAAGCAAGACTTTGTTTTATAAGAGGTTATTTACCGGTGTTGGGTTGTTATGAGTAGCGTTTGGGATTAGGAGTCATCACAATGAGTGTTGAGTCATGCGGTATATTATGTGATTTCATCTTGTGTTGCGGATATGGCTTGATACAACGTGTTCAGACTATTTCAGCTTATAGTTGTAGGATTAGAACTTGTAAATCACTTCAGAAGCGGAAATTTAGTTCTAAGGTTTATGGGTCATGATCAGACTTCGAAATTTCAACTATGTTGTGCTATTAGACCTATATGGGGTAAGGTGACATGGAATCACCTCCGAATATGTGCATGGTAGGTTTCATAGCAATTTTTGGTGGTATTTGGAACAACTCTAAGAACGTTCGAGGACGAACGTATATTTAAGTGGGGGAGAATGTAACAACCCGGTCTGTCGTTACGTAGAACTTGCATTAAACATTACTGTAATTGACTTGTCATAGGTTGGTTATACTGTTCTTGATGTGTTAGAGTTGGTAGGCTCGAAATCGGAATGGTTGTGGTGAGAATTTAGCCATTTAGTCTTAAAAATAGCCTTAAAATGGGAAAAGTCAACTGAGAGTTGACTTCTTGGTAAACGACCTCGGAATGCGTATTTTATGGCTCGGATAACTTCGTTAGGTGATTTGGGACTTAGAAGTGTGTTCAGAATAATTTTGTGATGTCCGGTGTAGAATTAGGCTTGAATTGGCAAAAGTAAGTTTTTGGCGAGTTCCGATCGGCAGTGGAAAATAGGCTATCGGGGTCGGAATGGAATTCCGACAGTTGGAACAAGTTCGTAATGTCATTTTGGATGTGTCTTCAAATTTGAGGTCAATCGAAGTTGTTTTGGATAGTTTCGGCATCATTGGTGGATTCTAGAAATATCAAAGTTCTTAGGCTTGAATCCGATGTAAATTTGGTGTTTTGATGTTAATTTTAGTGTTTTGAGAGTGCAACTAAGTTTGAATGATGATATGTGATGTGTTGGTATAGTTGGTTGGGGTCCGGAGGGGCTCGAGATTGATTTTGGGTGATTAACGGACTCATTTGGACTTTAATACATAGCTGGTTTTTTGGTTTTTGTGCACAACAAATTCCTTCACTGCGATCGCGGGGGAAGGAATGCGATCGCGGAGAGTAATTTGGGGCAGGTGAATAATTGCTCTGTGCGATCTTAGTTGAGGAGGTGCGATCGCAGAGTAGAGGGAGTCTAAGCAGTGCGATCGCGTAGAAGGTAGTGCGATCGCATAGGGTCAGGCGCGTGGGAGGTGAGAAATGCACCGTGCGATCGCGTGCCTTTGTTGCGATCGCGGAGGTCAAAGGGAGGAACACTGTGCGATCGCGAGGCGTTGACCGCGATCGCGGAGAGCAAAATAACTGGGCATATTTAAATAAACCCTTCCGCGACCTAAACCCTTTTTACACCATTTTGTACGGACAAGGAGCTCTTGAGGCGATTGTTGAAGAGGAAAATCAGTGTTCTTCGTAAAGGTAAGTATTTTTATCATTAAAACTCAATTATGGGTGATTATAGAACATAATCTTGGTATTAAATTCATGAAAATCAGTAGAAAAAGGTGGGTTTAGGGCTTGAGATTATGAGCCCTTTGGGGGTCGATTTGAGGGGTCAAATGAACTCCGATTTTGGTGTTCTTTATATGTACGGACTAGTGAGAGAACGAGGAACATTTTTGTATAAAAATTTCTGAGTGTCGGGATGCGGGCCCGGTTGTCGGGTTTTGACCGAATTCGGATTTTTGAGCTAAATTCGATATTTTTCAATTGGAATTTATTCCTTGATCATAATTTGATGATAAAAATCTGAACTTGGTATATTTGGAGCATCCAGAAGTTGATTCGAAAGGCAAACGCATTGCGAAGTAGTTTCGGGCTAGTTTGAGGTAAGTAATGTCTTTAAATCCTGTCCTGAGGGTATGAAACCCCGGACGCTCTACCCTTTCACGGGTTTTGGAATGCAAAGATTGGAACTTTGGAAATATATTCCATATTTAGGCAACTATTGAGTTGCGAAACCGATTTTTAAGCCTATGCTTAATAGTATTGCAATATATTTGATGTGTTTTGGGCTGTAAGCCATGTTTGGGGCCTAGTGCCGAATTGTTTACCCCTTGTAGGATGTTTTTACTATTTTCCTCACTGATATGTTATGATTTTCACTCAGTCTTTTATTGATAAATTTTTTTGACACTCATAGTATTTTGATACTATTTATTGAAAATGAAACACTATTTTTGGGTCGAGAACCCGGTATATTTATGGCCTGAAGGGCATGTTGAGAGTGTCTGACTGAGTAAGGCTGCGGGCCTATGTTGTGAGGATGATATGATATGAGTGAGGCTGCGGGCTACTCGCACGCTAGAGCAGTTGGCCACTCAATTCCAAACTCTAGAACCTTAGACAACTGGAGTAGCTCAGCCGGGTATTGTGGCACAGACAATTGAGGGGGCAGCCATGTCTGCCGATGCTTTGTGGATATTGGATCGGTTCACCAAGCTATTTCATACTACATTTACTGGTGCACCATCCGAGGACCCCGAGGATTTCTTAGACAGTTGCTATGAGGTTCTTCGGAACATGGGGATTGTGGAGACCAATGGGGTCGATTTTGCTACGTTCCGTCTTTCTAGTACCGCCAAGACTTGGTGGAGGGATTTTTGCTTGACCAGGACAGTTGGATCTTTGTCGTTGTCTTAGGCTCAGTTATCCGAGTTGTTTTTGGAGAAGTTTCTACCAGTTACTCAGAGAGAGGATCTTCGGAGGCAGTTTGAGCGTCTCTAGCAGGGCTCTTTGTCAGTCACCCAGTATGAGACTCGGTTTATCACTTTGGCCCGACATGTTATCATGATACTCCCCACAGATCGAGAGAGGGTGAGGAGGTTTATTGAGGGGCTAGCTCAGCCTATTAGACTTTAGATGGCCAGAGAGACATGTACTGATATTTCATTCTAGGAGGCGGCCAATGTGGCCAGGCATATCAAGATGGTGTTATCACAGGGCAATGGTCAGGGGTCTGACAAGAGACCTCGTCATTTCGGTTGATTCAGTGGTGCCTCATATGGAGGCAGAGATTCTTTTGGCAGAGGTCATCCTCTTAGACCATTCCAGTCGGCACTTCAGGTATACCGCAGTGCACCACCAGCTTCTATCAGTGCACCACCGCTTCAGAGCTTCCAGGGTGGTTATTATGGTCAACAGGGACGGTTTCAGGTCCAGCAGTCACATCACCCGAGATCTTGTTTCACTTGCGGTGGTATGGGGCACATTTCCAGGTTTTGCCGCCGAGCTTCTAGTAGTTTTCAGCATCAGGGTTCCTGTGCTATGATTCCCGCACCAGGTGCACCCTCACCCCCTCAGCCGGCTAGGGGTGGAGGTCGAGGTGCCAGAGGTGGAGGCCAGACAGTTAGAGGTGGAGCGCAGGCTATGAGAGGTAGAGGTCAGCCTGCAGTAGGTCGACCCAGAGATGTTCAGGTTGAAGGGGCTCCGCCCCGATGCTATGCTATTCCTGCCAGGCCTGAAGCTGAGGCCTTGGATGCAGTTATTACAGGTACGGTTTCAGTTTGTAGTAGAGATGCTACAATTTTGTTTGATCTGGGGTCTACATTCTCCTATGTGTCTTCATATTTTGCTCCGTATCTAATTATGCCCTGTGATTCCCTGAGTACCCCTGTATATGTGTCTACACCGGTGGGTGATTCTGTGGTGGTAGATCGAGTCTACCGTTCATGCTTAGTGGTTATTGGTGGTTTGGAGACTCATGTAGATCTCTTGCTTCTTGATATGGTTGATTTCAATGTCATCTTGGGGATGGATTGGTTATCTCCCTACCATGCTATTTTGGACTGTCATGCCAAGACTGTGACCTTAGCCTTACCAGGAGTACCTCGATTGGAGTGGAGAGGGACTCTTACTCATACTTCCGGTAGAGTTATTTCATATATGTAGGCTCGGCGCATGGTCGAGAAGGGTTGTTTGGCCTATTTGGCCTATGTCCATGATTCTAGTGCCGAGGTTCCTTCTATGGAGTCTGCGCCCATTGTTCGTGAGTTTCCAGAGGTATTCCCTACTGACCTGCCGGGTATGCCACCCGATAGGGATATTGACTTTTGTATTGATTTGGCTTCGGGCACTCAGCCCATTTCTACCCCGCCGTATCGTATGGCTCCACCAGAGCTGAAGGCGTTGAAGGATGAGATACATGATTTTCTTGATAAAGGCTTCATTAGGCCCAGTGTGTCTCCTTGGGGTGCCCCAATGTTGTTTGTTAAGAAGAAAGATGGCTCAATGAGAATGTGTATTGACTACCGGTAATTGAACAAGGTTACTATTAAGAATAAGTATCCCTTGCCGAGGATTGATGATTTATTCGATCAGCTTCAGGGTGCCACAGTGTTTTCCAAGATTGACTTGAGATATGGCTACCATCCGTTGAGGATTAGGGCGTCTGATGTCCCTAAGATAGCTTCCCGCACTCGGTACGGGCATTATGAGTTCTTGGTGATGTCATTTAGGTTGACAAATGCCCCAACTGCTTTTATGGAATTGATGAACCGAGTGTTCAGGCCATATTTGGATTCATTTGTTATAGTATTCATTGATGATATTTTGATATACTCCTTCAGCCGAGAGGAGCATGAGCAGCA
The DNA here is from genome assembly GCA_005239495.1 of Nicotiana undulata. NCBI lineage: Eukaryota > Viridiplantae > Streptophyta > Magnoliopsida > Solanales > Solanaceae > Nicotiana > Nicotiana undulata. The sequence goes on along the minus strand of ML275174.1, from coordinate 8,015 downwards.
CCTTCGAGTCGTTCTCCAGACTCTGAAGGATAGTCAGTTGTATGCAAAATTTTCCAAGTGTGAGTTCTGGTTGAGTTCAGTAGCATTTTTGGGTCATGTGGTGTCGGCAGAGGGTATTCAGGTGGATCCCAAAAAGATTTCAGCAGTGAGAGATTGGCCTAGACCCAACTCAGCTACAAAGATTCGAAGCTTCTTGGGCTTAGCAGGTTATTATCGCCGGTTTGTGGAGGGCCTTTCATCTATCGCAGCCCCGATGACCAGGTTGACTCAAAAGGGTGCCCAGTTTAGGTGGTCAGACGAGTGTGAGCCGAGCTTTCAGAAGCTCAAGACAACCTTGACCACGACACCGATGTTAATTTTGCCCACATGTTCAGGGCCATATATCGTGTATTGTGATGCTTCACGGGTGAGGCTTGGTGTAGTGTTGATGCAGGATGGCAAGGTCATAGCCTATGCTTCTCGTTAGTTAAAGATTCATGAGAAGAACTATCCAGTTCACAATTTGGAGTTAGCAACCATCGTTCATGCGTTGAAGATTTGGAGGCATTATCTGTATAGTGTGTCGTGTCAGGTGTTCACGGACCATAAGAGTTTGCAGTATCTGTTCAAGCAGAAAGAGTTGAATATGAGGCAGAGAAGATGGTTAGAGCCGTTGAAAGATTATGACATTAACATTCTTTATCATCGGGGAAAGGCCAATGTGGTGGACGATGCTTTGAGACGGAAGTCAGCCAACATGGGTAGTCTTGCTTATATATCGGTCAGGGAGCGACCGCTTGCTCTAGATGTTAAGGCCTTGGCCAATCGATTCATGAGATTGGATGTTTCAGAGACTGGCAGTGTTTTGGCTTATACTGTGGCCCGTTCTTCATTGTTTGATCGTATTCGAGACCGGCAGTATGATGATCGTCATTTATGTGTTCTTAGAGATACGGTCCAGCACGGAGGTGCCAAGCAGGTTACAGTTGATGATGTTGGAGTCTTGAGGATGCAGAGCCGTATTTGTGTGCATGATGTTGATGGTATTTGCGAGTTGATATTGCAGGAGGCCCATAGTTCCCGGCATTCCATTCATCTGAGCGCCGCGAAGATGTACCCGAATTTTTGGCAGCATTATTGGTGGTGGAGGATGAAAAAAGACATTGTGGAATATGTAGCTCGGTGCTTGAACTGTCAGCAGGTTAAGTACGAGCACCAGAGACCCTGTGGTTTGATGCAGCAGATCGAGCTTCCCGAGTGGAAGTGGGAGTGTGTTACCATGGATTTCATAGTTGGGCTCCCACAGACTCAAATGATGTTTGATGCGGTGTGGGTCATTGTGGATAGGCTGACCAAGTCAACACACTTCATTCCTATATCAGTTTCATACTCTTCGGAGAAATTGGCAAAAATTTACATCAGGGAGATTGTTCGCCTGCATGGTGTGCCCGTGTCCATTATTTCTGACCGAGGTACTCAGTTTACCTCCCATTTCTGGAGGGTATTTTAGTGTGAGTTGGGCACACGGGTTGAGTTTAGCACATCATTTCACCCTCAGACGGACGGGCAGTCCGAGCGTACCATTCAGATCTTGGAGGATATGTTGCGAGCATGTATCATTGACTTTGGAGGTTTATGGGACCAATTTTTTCCTTTAATTGAGTTTTCCTACAATAACAGCTACCAAGCGAGCATTCAGATGGCTCCTTACGAGGTGTTGTATGGTAGGCAGTGTCGGTCGCCAGTCAGGTGGTTTGAGCCGGGAGAGGCTAGATTGTTGGGTTCAGAGTTAGTCCAGGATGCCTTGGACAAGGTGAAGATCATTCAGGATAGACTTTGTACAGCTCAGCCCAGGCAGAAGAGTTATGCAGACCGTAGAGTTCGTGATTTGGCATTTATGATAGGAGACCGGGTATTGCTTCGGGTGTCGCCTATGAGGGGCATGATGAGGTTTGGGAAGAAGGGCAAGTTGAGCCCTAGGTACATTGGTCCCTTTGAGATTCTGGAGAAGGTAGGGGAGGTAGCCTACAGACTTGCTTTACCACTGAGTTTATCAGCCGTGCATCCGGTATTTCACGTATCTATGCTTCGGAAGTATATTGCCGATCCTTCTCATGTACTTGACTTCAGCAGTGTCCAGTTGGACAAGGATCTGACTTATGAGGAGGAGCCGATAGCCATATTTGCCCGGCAGGTTCGTCAGTAGAGATCGAAGAGTTATCCTTCGGTTCGTGTTCAGTGGAGAGGGCAGCCTGTTGATGTAGCTACATGGGAGTCCGAGTACGATATGCGGAGCCGATATCCCCATCTTTTCCCCGATTCAGATATCTTTCTATGTCCGTTTGAGGACGAACGTTTGTTTTAGAGGTGGAGATTGTGATGACCCAAAAGGTCATCCCGTGTATTTCTAGCTAGATCTGTGTTCCGAGGTCATGAGAATCTCCTTCTATCTCACCTCGATTTGTGTGCACAACCCGGGCGTGTAGCCGGGAAGCCGTTATGAGAAAAACTAATGAAAATGATATTTTGTGTTGAAATTTGAGTAAAGTTGACTTTGGTCAACATTTTTGGTAAACGGAACCGGACCCGTGGTTTGACAGTCCCGGAGGGTCCATAGGAAAATATGGGACTTGGGCGTGTACCCTGAATCAAATTCCGAGGTCCCAAGTCTGAGAAATTAATTTTTAAAGAAAATTGTCTTCTGAAAAATATAAAGGTTTTTGAAAATGAAATTCCATGTAAAACATGTGGTATCGGGACCGTATCTTGGTTCCGGAACCCGGTACAGGTTCAATATGATTATATGTGTTGTCTGTCAATTTTGGTAAGAAACGAGCTTAGTTTGACGTGATTCAGATCTAAAATGCAAAATTTGATATTTAAAGAGGTTTAGAGAAAATTCATTGATTTTTGGAGTTTAATCTGACGTTTATGATGTTATTTTGGTAATTTTATTACACAAATAAGTCCGTAGGATATTTTCGAGGTTGTGTGCACCTTTGGGTTGAAGTTCCGAGGGCTCGGGTGAGTTTCGGGTAGGTCCAGGGATGTTTTAGGCTTAGAACAGGGCTGTTGCAGGTTCAGAGGAGTACATGTCTCTGAACCTGCCAGTGCGGTCCGCGGTCGATTAGGTGCGGTCCGCGGTGGGTCTTCGCGGCCGCGGTCGCCTTTGTGCGGTCCGCGGTGGAGGGGTCTTCGCGGACGCGGTCACCTTTGTGCGGTCCGCGGTGGGGGAGGCATTCGCGACCAGCAGTCGCGACCAGCAGTCGCTTTTATGCGGTCCGCGGTGGGCCCTGAGGGGGATATATTTAAACGGGATTTTCAGTTATTTTTCAATTATCAAAACCCTAAAAACATAAGAGGCGATTTTCTAAACACTCTTTCTTCTCCAAAACATTAGTAAGTTAATTCTAACTCATTTTCTTTAATCCTTAACTTCTTTTTACAAGATTTCATCTTAGAATCTAGGGTTTTCATGGTGGAATTGGAAATTTTGGGAAAAACCTAAGAATATTGAAATTTGGGGAGTTAGAACTCAAATTGAGGTCGGATTCCAAAACCATTTATATACCCGGGCTCGGGGGTGAATGGGTAATCGGGTTTTGGTCCGAATTTCGAGTTTGGACCGAGCGAGCTTGGGGTCGATTTTTGGACTTTTAGGGAAAACTTTACAAAACTCATTTCCATGCATTAGAATTGATTCATTTAGCATTTATTTATATAATTAAGTAACTTGTGGCTAGATACGAGCGAGTTGGTGGTGGAATCAAGAGGTAAAGCGGTAGTTGAGGCTTGAATTGAGTTCGTGGCGTCGAGGTAAGTGTTTGGCCTAACCTTAGCTTGAGGAAATAGGTGTTGAGTCTTATTTGCTACGTGTCTATTCCATGTCCAATGCATTGGTGAGGTGACGAGTACCTATATGTTGTGGTCAAGCATGCCCGTGAGTCGAATATGAGTAATTGTGTGATTTTCATTGATGTTTACTGTGTTTATGGATTTGATATCATTTGGTAGTTATTCAATTGATGGAAAATCTCAGTTGTGAGTACTGTTGAGTAATGATTCGGTTGAGGGATATGTTGTTAAGTTATATCTGTATAGGTTTGGTTATAGCTGTGTCCTTTGCCGGGACGGTATTACTTTTGTTTCTTATTCCTGTGTACTTAAGGTTTCTTATTGCTGATGTTCCTGTCAATTGTTGTTTTACTATATTTATGCACGAGGGGACATTCTGTGCCATTTTTACGATATTTATGTACGAGGGGACATTCCGTACCGTGTTTATGATTACTTATGCACGAGGGGACATTCCGTGCCGTGTTTACGATATTTACGTACGAGGGGACATTCCGTACCATGTTTATGATTATTTATGCACGAGGGGACATTCCGTGCCGTGATGTTCTTTATTTATGCACGAGGGGACATTCCGTGCCGTGATGTTGTTTATTTATGCATGAGGGGACATTCTGTGCTGTGTTATTGATAGTTATGCACGAGGGGACATTTTGTGCCGTGTTTTGTGATACTATAGCACGAGGGGACATGTCGTGCCATTTTTTTTTACTTATTGCTTCAGAGTTGTTAATTCTTGCTGCTATTTAAGGTTTTCAGTTGTTGTCTTGTACCGTTATTTCAGTAGTTGTTACTCCTTTTCCCCCAGCATGTTTTCCCCGTTTGGTACTTAATTGTTTACTTCGTGTTATTACTCATGCATCATATTATTGAACTGCACAACTATTTGTTATTTTTCGTGTCCTATCCTCGTCACTACTTCGCCGGGGTTAGGCTCGACACTTACTCAGTACATGGGGTCGGTTGTACTGATGCTACACCTGCACTTCTTTATGTTGTGTAGATTACGGTACCGGACCCGATGGAATCTGATCGAGGGAGTATCCTTCAGTCCACAGGCGACACTGAGGTAGTCCTGTAGGCGTCCGTAGGCCTTGGCGTCTCCTCCTATCTTATCTACTTTTCTGTCTTTTCCTTTGTATTTCTGAGACAGTGTATTGTTCATTCAGACTTTGTTTTTAGAATTCTTAGATAGTCCGTGGATTTGTGGTACCAGTCCTGGGGTGTTACTAAGGATTTTGTAATATCAAATATTTAAGTTGTTATATTTCATAGCTTCCGTACTATTAGTTGGACTTGTTCTCGCTTTTCGTTTTTCTTTAAATGCCTAATAATAAAGAAATAAATTATATTAACCGGAACGTTGGTTTGTCTAGCGGGTTCAATGTTAGACGCCATCACGGTCCCGACGGTGGGATTTCGGGTCGTGTCATATATGTAGTTAAAATTGTACAATGAAGCGTGTTATATATATATATATATATATATATATATATGTCACGACCCAATTTCCTACTCAGGTCGTGATGGCGCCCAACACCCGAGTCAGGCAAGCCAACACTAGTTTACTAACGAGATTACTTTACTTATTTGGATGTTCAAGTACTTGTCAAATTTTAGGTTAGGAAATTATTTAAAGAAAACAGTCAAGTGATGCAACTTGATTAAATGAAACTCAGAAGATCGTTTGCCAACATATACAGTGTAGCAAAATACTAGGAAAACCAACTACGTGTGCGAAGACCTAGTGTCACAAGTCCACAAACGACTAGTAGAATATACAAAATAGACAAAATAAATGTACAATTGTCTAAAGGGGTAGACAGAAATATCCAAAAATAATAGAAACTCCACAGTGCTGCTGAGGAACGCCAGGAAGAGCAACTCACCGTGTAGTCTAATCAAGAAAGTACCCTCAAGATCGCGCTCCGGTATGATAACCAGATGCACTAGCCTCAGAACCTGTACAATTAAGTACATAAGCGTAACATGAATACATATAAACAAATATGTACCCAGTGAATATCCCGTCTAAACTCGAAGAAGTAGTGACGAGAGGTAGACGTGATACTTACTAGGGTCAATAACAAATAACATGATTAAATAAATCTAGACAGGAATAGTAGTCATGGAAATGACTAAGGCATGAAGTATCAATTATATAAAACTGCAATTTATTCTCATAAGTCAAATAACAATGATCACAAAAGTCTCAAGTTCCCCTTACGCATGGAGCAATTTATTTAGTAATAACAAGACTCTCAGTCAAATACATAGCACATAATATGCCGAAGCGTACGACCGAAGCGACGCAAAAATAAATGTGCACTTTCGAGGGTCGAACAGATCGAACCATAGATGCATCTATTACCCCGCTCGCGAATTGATCATGCGACGCGATTGACATAATTATAAGTCTACCCCGCTCACGAATCATACATGCGACGCGGGTGCTCGTATACATACACAGAATTATCAGGAAATTCAGGAATTTATCATGGATTATACTTGAAAACAAAGATTTAAGCATTTAAACTTACACATAACTTCCTAATATCCTCGTGTCAATTTCAAAGATAATAAGCAACTGGGAACAGGCGTAAAGATATAGGTAAGGCACATAAAGGCATGCTTGTGAATCCTAAATTCTACCCAACATAACATAGTAGTAGCTACGCACGGACTCTCGTCACGTTGCGCGTACGTAGCCCCCGCAAATAAGGATAATTCAATCATTTACATTTACCTATGGAGACAATTCCCTCTTACAAGGTTGGAAAGGAGACTCACCTCACGTAGAACCTACTTCCCGGGTCAAGAACGTGCCCGAAACTCCCAACTCGTCACCCAAGGACTCGAAACTAGTCAAATG
>ML275172.1:981-74977 GCA_005239495.1 Nicotiana undulata | reverse complement strand
TATTGATATACTTGAGTTAAATATGTCTAGATAATACCGTTTCGGAGCCGGATTATAAAGGAAAGGCGGTGTTATAAGGTTGATCGCTCTATTTTTGGACCCGAGGTAAGTGCCTTGCCTAACTTTGGTGAGGGACTAGGTGTTATTTGCTATGTGCTAAGTGAATATCATGTTCATTGCATAGGTGAGGTGACGAGTACCTATGCAATGTGTGTCAAGCATGCCCGTGAGTCTATTTTGATAGAAATTGCAGTATTTCTTCCATGTTTAGTATATTATGAGGTTGTCTTTACTTGGTAATTTATTCTTGATTGAAAGTATTGGCCGTTGAGTTTGAGAAGTGTTGATACGAATGGTAATGCAAGTGTAGAGTACGTGATTAAGGTTATTGGTTATAGCTGAGACCCTTGCCGGGAATTTCTTGAGTTACTACTTGATGTTTCCCCCTTGCCGGGTATTCTGAATTGCTTAATTCCACTATGTTGTACTCCTTGCCATTTATCGGTTATTGTTTGGTGAGGAAGAATGTAAAGCACGAAGGGTGATGCCCGTGTCATGACACTTAATTTCGTTGCATAGTGAGGAAGAGTGTAAAGCAAGGGTGATGCCGTGCCATGATTTTATTGATTATAAGCACGAAGGTAAATACCGTGCCATGATTTTATTGATTATACGCACGAAGGTAAATGCCGTGCCATGATTCATTGTACATTGCATTGTGAGGAAGAGAGTAAAAGCACGAAGGGTGATGCCGTGCCATGATATTTGATTACATTGCATTGTGAGGAAGAGAGTAAAAGCACGAAGGGTGATGCCGTGCCATTGTTTACTTTTCCGACATTTATATTGTTTCGTTGTCGATTATGTTGGATTGTTTCTCTGGATTACTTCTATTTGTCGATGTGACTGTTTTATTCCACTTGTTCAACTTTACTGCTCCCGTATCCCCTACTTGCCGGTTTATCTCATGCCTTGTGTTATTTCCTGCTACCTGCTGTAGAATAGGACAGGTTATCGTTAATGTCAAGTCTAGCCTCGTCACTACTTCGGCCGAGGTTAGGCTTGGCACTTACTCAGTACATGGGGTCGGTTGTACTGATACTACACTGCACTTCCTTGTGTTGTGCAGACCCTGCTACCGGACCCCGTGGAGCGTTCTGAGGGAGATACCTTCAGTCCACGTCAGAGCTTCGAGGTATACACTGGCGTTCGTGGATCCCGAGGCTTCTTTCCTTTACTGCTTCATTGTCTTTCTCCTTATTTTCAAGACAGTGTTGTATTTTTATTCCAGACTTGTATTTAGTATTCCAGTAGCTAGTCCGTGAGATTGTGACACCCCGATTTTTGGGAAGTTTTACGTTATTTCATGTTTGTCATGTCTTTATGCTCCGCATTTTTAAAGTTTCGTTATTTTTATTAAGCAATGCTTACAGGATTCTGTTGGGAATCGGTTCAAATAGACGAACTAACATTTTATTTCGTGTTAAATGATTATAAGTCGCTATTGCAAGATATACATTGGCTGGCCTAGCGGGTTCAACGTTAGGCGCAGTCATGGCCTAAAATGTGGGAATTTGGGTCGTGACAAAAGCTTTTATAATCATACAAATATTATATCCATAAGTTTCAAGACCTTATATATGTACAAATATCATGACATATTCAAAATCACAAAATTGTGAAAATCTTTTTTTATTATTTAAACGGTTAAGGGTCTGATTTGCCCTTCTACTATCATAAATAGGCCTTATTTATCCTTCGTTATACTTTGTTGAGATATTTATCCTTACCGTTATACTTTAGGATCATATTTGTCCCTGTACTCTTCAAAAGGGGTAACATTTGTCCTTCGCTATACTTTAGGATCATATTTGTCCGTGCACTCTTCAAAAAGGGTTACATTTGCCCTTCGTTATACTTTTTTGACATATTTATCCTTACATTATACTTTAGTATCATATTTGTCCCTCGTCCGTTAAATCGCCATGTCCCACTTTTGTTTTCCTACATGGTGCCTATTGGATTTCTTTTTCTTCCAATTTAAATATAGTCACCTATTTAAGCTAATTTAACCTGCCCACCCAATTTAAATAAAACTTCATGAACTCTATTGTTGTGCAACTTCTCGTAATTTACTTTGGTTACTGCAATAATTGTGAGTTGTATTAGATTAGTGATTTTGAGTTCAAAGTTATTGTTTGCCAATATGTTGTTGCTGCTATATCGCTATTGTATATCGCATAATTTTCGTAAATGTCGTATCAGGAAATTGCTTTTCGTGAATCAATCATGGTCAATTAACCCAATTTAGACTTTACAGAGTTGTATCTCTACATTTATGGATTAGGATTTTCATTTATTTTAGTTATGAAATTTTAATTATGATAGTAGAAGGACAAATTAGACCCTTAACCGTTATTTGAACTTTATGCTACTCACACTATATATGTCCAATAAATTAGAAAGGAATGAGTAAATTAAATGTTTGTACTAACTCATTTTGTGAGTATGACTAGACTTCTGATCTAGGCCAGATTTTATAGAATCAATCTCTAGTTATTTTGTGTTGCTTATAAATTATTAGTATATATTATTTGCTGGAAATCAAAGAAACAACATATTATTTCTTTATTTTTTAGCTGGCATCGAACAATGTTCCATCCGAAAGCTTGTATCTGAATTGATTTATTTACTTTTCTAATCTCTCTGTGAACTACTACAACTTACCTATCTTGGTTTACTGTGATAGAAAGATTACAACACATATAACGAATAATTTTTTTATTTTATTTTACCAAAGAAGCAAAGCATATTGAGTTGGACTTTCATTTTATTATCTCAAACTTATAATGAGTTGATTCCTCTAATCTACATTCCTTCTAACCTTAGAATTGGGTGATAGTAACTTAGGCAAAAATGGTCAAGATGCTCAATATACAATTTTTACATTCAGATTGTACGTGTAGTTAAACTAATTAATTATCAAATTATGAAAATATAAAACTGAAAAATAACCTTTTTTTACTGCTAGGGTAAATTTTTCTCTATGTTTCTTAGTCAAGAACTAAACCTTCCCCCGATAGGCCAATGTTACCATGAAAATGCTTCTATCGATGTGCTAAAATGTTACTAATTGAAACGGTGAAGCTAGCAAATAGTATTTGTTTCTATTAGTGTTGGTCAAATTATATTATTATATTATAATGATTACGTAGTCATTTTTCGTACTAAATGAAACTAAGTTCATAGGTTTCTGTTTTTGTTTTGGAGGGGTGGGGTGTCAAAGGTCGAAAGAGTTCAATGTGTTGTTTTGGAAACGGGTAGTTCTTTTCTTCCTACTACTAATGAAATTTGAGAAGAGGTTACGTTGAGATTCATATGGGGACTACTTGACGGCATTTATCCATTTGCGTGGATAAAAAACCAAGTTCGAAATTTTATTTACAACATGAAAACAGATAAATTAAAATGTAAGGAAAGTTGAGGTAATTAAAACTTAAATACGTCTCTTATAACTTTATAAAATTAGGAAAATTACACTCCGATACGATGCAAGATACATCTAACTTAGTATTACTACAACAACTGAAATCTCGAAAACAACATGAGATTTCAGCTTATGTTTGCAAAATTACATAGGAAGACTGAACCTCTGTTCCATTGGATAATAAACCATGTTCATCCTCCTCCTCAGAAAATTCCACACAGTTTCATCCCTCCTCCTCTGAAAATACGATTCTTCTTCAAATTGCTGCATTATTTTCTTGAAAACCCAATGCAACATTTCACCACCAGAAAGCAGAAAACAGAGCAAATACACAAAAGGGGAAACAGAGTCAGGGAACAGAACAGAGGCAATAGAAGCCAACGACAAAGAACTAAAGAAAACCATAACATGGTTTACGAGGTCAGAGAATTTCCTGTAAAGAGTATGACAAGAAAACCTCTGCTTAACACCATATGTTAAGCAGTAAAGGAGCAAAGAAGTGACAGAAACTCGCATGGTTTTGGGATGGGTTTGAAAAGGATCAGTTTTGTCATTGCCTTGATACTTCAGCTGTAGAAAGTTGAGGAGAATTGTGAAGAAGAACCCAAGAATGGTGAGGGAACAAGTTGTGGTACTCTGTTCCTCGTACGTATAGAAAATGTAGGAAAGTGTAGCCATGAAAGTTTCATTGAAGTGATTGCTGAAAGTTGTCCAAGATTTTAAGACAAATAGGCCAATTCTTGCATTAATGGCCATTGAACTACTAGAAGCTAAGGGGCAGCAGCAAATAAAAGGGAGTGAAGAACGGAGAAGAAGAAGCAAAAGAGAATATAAATCTTGTTCTGTTTTCTTTAAAAGTCTCGGCCTTTATATAGGGAATGAGAAAAAAGAAAAGGTTTGTCAACAATTTTGAAATATTCACAGTCACGTCTGAGTTACTAAGAGAAGTATGTAGGCAGAGTAAGGTTTGGGGATTATTTAAGGACCAAAAGGTCCTTAAATAATTTAATTTGTTAGCATTTGATATTACAGTGTTGATTAAATAATGAGTATTCAAACAACTTTGAAATGGTGGACTATTCATCTTTTGTTGGTTTATCTTTGCTTTCTGACAGGGTGGTAGGATGACAAGGCTAAAAGGACCAGATAGATAGTTCAATTAGTTATTAGCATTTGATTTCAATCAAAAAGTTATTACAAACTTTTTGTTGGTTTTACTACTACTTTGTGATACGGACCCATTCATTTTTGTTGTTTCTTATTAGTTCTCATGGGAGAGGGAAAGGTTGATGAGATGATAAAAGGCTAAAGGGACCAATTGGTTCAGTTTGTGCTGTCAACTAATGTCTCCAACTCTCCATGAGAATGTACATAAATCCATGTTTATAACTTAACATTATCGCTTAGCCAAAAGTTGCCATCTTGTAATTTGTGATACCAAGTCAATCTAATTTTGAGCCTTTTTTTGTGTGTGTTATTATTTCTTCGTTTGTAGCTTTCACATATGTTACTGCGGGGTAGAGGTGTCCGTTAAAACCCGAAAAATTGAACCAAACCGAAAATCGAGCCAAACAGATAAAAAAAAATCGATACCTTTTAAGTTTGGTTTGGTTTGGTTTTGGTTTTGAATTTTAAAAACCGATTAAATTTAGTTTGGTTTTGGTCTTAATCAAAAACTAATCGGAAAAACCCGAACCAAACCGACTATAAAGGTAACTGTTTAAATTTATTATTACACATATATATATGTCTATTTTTTTATAAAGTTTCTACATTTTATGATACATATTCATATTTTAGTCTAGTTTTTTGCTATTATAATAATCAAATTCTTTGCCTTTACATTCTACTTTGATTGATAGTTTTTTTTGCTAAGTACAAGAATTTATTTCATGTTAACCAAAACTGAATCAATAAAAACTAACTTAATTGATTTGGTTTCGTTCCAATATTTAAAAAACCGACTTACTTGGATTGGTTTCTTTTTAGGGAAAAACCGATCCAAACCGAATCATGTTCACCATGTTGTGGGGTTAAAACCTTTGGATACCATATTTTTGCTTGTTTTGATTGAACTTTGAAGGATGCCTTCCACATATCCTGGATTTAAATAATTTTTACCTTATTACTGCATTTTAACCAATAATAGTAGGTTATGTATTTAGTTTAGCATCAACAAAACCAAATTTAGGCTTACTATAAAGAGTTACCTATATATAGTAAATCAGCATAACTACATAATGTATAAAAAATTATTTGGAGGTCTTACGCTCAATGGCCAAATCTTTCACACAAGATGTTACAAATGTAGCTGATAACTTTTATTTCTACTGTCTGCTACAGTAATGTGGCCACGTTTTGGGGATCGTTCACCAAAATGGGTCTCAAGCGAGGGTCTGTTAGATGGGGAAGCCCAGCTCTCGCTCCCAACGCCCTGCACCCAATACCTGCCTGCAATCAATCCACAAAGCACAAGTTAGCTCTTCTTTGCATTTACTACATGTAATAAACCAAAACAAAGTTCACAAGTCTACTAACCACTTGAGAAGCAAATGCCAACGTTTTTTCTGGTGGCATATTGGCACAGAGAGCTGGAGATAACAAGTGGGAAATCCATGAAAAACGAAACCATTACAAAACTCTTATCAAATGAGAAGGGAGCAATGTTATTCCGGGGCGGAGGCAAAAACCGAGCTACGGGATCAGCCGAGCCCAGTAGCTTTTGTTTGAACAGTATATTTGTATTAAAAAAATCATTAAAAATGTACAAATATTAAATTTAGAACCCAGTCATTAGCACTTGAAGTCATCGTTCTAAAATGTAACTTGCATTAATATAGACACAATTAGAACTTGATAAAAACCAACTATCATCCGGAAAGGAGGTATGAAACTGGTTGAGGTTGATAGAAGCTCTGGATTTCAAAGTGGGGGGAAAAGGAGATGGCAGGAATATAACACATTTAAAGAAAGAGCATTCAGGTATAAGGACTGCAGAGTATAAATTTTCCTACCATACAGAACTGCTCCAATAAATGCGTCGCCTGCACCAGTTGTATCTACTAGTTCTGATGGCGGTATCTTTTCAGCTGTTCCTAAAAGCAGCTTCCCACTCACTGTCCCGATGCCTTTTGCATGTAATTTTGCGATATCCTAGAAGAAGACAAGTACTTTATGTCAAATATCATAACTTAATGAAACTAGAAATATACTCTATTCGGCTTCAAAAGAAGTGCTGGAAGAAAAAACTTCATAAGCAGCACCAAGAAGTCTCGTTTAAAAAGACATATCTAAGAGAGTAATGAGTAATGGTATGACCGCAAAGAGAACATGTGGAGGCAATTCATATTTGTAAAGCTCTATCCCATGAAGTACAAGAAAGAGGTGGAACCTACCCGTGCTTTGCACGGCCACTTGGAACCTACCCGTGCTTTGTAAGGTCACTTGGAACCTACCCGCGCTCTGCACGGCCACTTGGGACCTACCCGCGCTCTGCACGGCCACTTGGGACCTACCCGCGTTCTGCACGGCCACTAGGAACCTACTCATGCTCTGCACGGCCACTTGGAACCTACTCGTGCTCAGCAAGACACTTGGAACCTACCGTGCTCAGCAAGACACTTGGAACCTACCTGTGCTCTGCACGACACTTGGAACCTACCCGCGCTCTGCACGACACTTGGAACCTACCCGTGCTCTCCACAACACTTGGAACCTAACCTACCCGTGCTTTGCACGGCTACTTGGAACTTACCCGTGCTCTTGACGGTCACTTGGAACCTACCCGTGCTCTTCACGGCCACTTGAACCTATCCGTGCTCGGGTACTTGGAACCTTCCTGTGCTCAATGCGCCTGGAACCTACTTGTGCTCTACATGGCCACTTGGATCCTACTTGTGCTCTGCACGACACTTGAAACCTACATGTGCTATGTACGACACGTTAAACCTACCCGTGCTCTACTTGTATAGACGGACTTTTATGCTTGTGTCTAAGCAGTGAGCACTGCGGCCATGCTTTGACTGTTTATTGGATGATAAATCTTCTTATTGGTGAATTACCGAGGATATGCATGTCGGACTGAGTGAATCTCTATCAATTTTCTGCTTCATTTTCTTGAACAAGTCATCAACATCAACTTCTTCTGACTGGAGATCCTCTGCAAATCAATCCAATAGCAATAAGCAAATAAATACACCTCTTTTTCATCTTCAAAGCAGCTTCTTTGCCTACAACCAGACACTTAACAATTAACATACATCAGAAGAACAAAAAGTATGCAAGCATACCAGCTTCAGCTCTTTGTAGCATCAAGCAGCCATCTTCACCCAATGTCACAATTACAAATTTGACGTTTGGCAACTTTAGAAGTACAGAAACAAGAGCAACTGGGACTGAAGAGGCCTCTGTCCATACCTGGGAGACAATAGATCATTTTTCAATTTTGTCAAGCTCAACCTCCGAAAGGTTGGAACGGGAAAAAAAAATATCAAGAGTAAAGCTAAGAAGAGAAGAGTGATATTATTTAACCTTGTTTTAGAAATAGTATTGAAAACAAATTCACTCCCCAATTATGTGGTAAACAGTTGTAAGGGAGAAAAGCTTTAAACACTGAGGGAGGAAGGGACTCGGTCTTTGAATTAAAATTGGAGAGATGACAAATTTCACTCCTAGTGGAGCATAGTTGCTACAAATACCCAGGAGAATAAGAAACAATCTAAAGTCGAAAATATTTTCTCATTCACATAGACCTTATTAGCAACTAAGAATTAGATGCAGATTGAAAACATGCAGCAAAAGGAGTTTGCAGTTTGTCAGAGTAGCTAACTTGCCTGTGGAAATCTCGCTGAGCATACAACATAAGTTGCCAAGTTCAAAAGGTCATCTACCCTTTCTCTTTTACTTTCTGCATCGATTAAAATAGGTATATTTCTCCGATGTGCCTGCACTGGGAATCCAAAAGGCATGCAGTTAGTTCCATTTGGTTGAAATAAGACTTTGCATAATTTGAACAAAACAAGAAAAAGAATTTAAGTATTCAATATGTTGGATCTAGGACGAATACAAGGAATATGAGCAGAAACAGACAGTAAGATAGCAATCTTTGCAAACCATGAGTTCCATTTGCGTGACAAACAAGTCCAAGTTAAATTACCTCTTGGGCCACAACTAAAGCTGATAACAATTCAGTTTCTTGCAATACTCCATCAAAATAGACAAGTTTCACATCATCCAGAGCTGATGACAGATTCGATTTGGACAGATCCTCAGGTATCATAGGGGGGTATCCTGGAGTGTAAATACAAGTGCGTGTTTTCCTGGGAGATTAAACAAATATTAATCACGAGAAATGCTAACAGTTATAATAGAACAAGTGCAGAAGGGTCAGCAATTCAATTGTATAGACCAAAAGACAGTAAATATAGTAAACTTTCTACATTATTTATACTTCTCTCGTGCAAATATGGTGGAGAGAAATTTTAACTGAATACTTCGGACCACCACTGCCATACATGTAGTCAAGTGACCAATTTTTGCGCAAGAAAAAGTAATTTTAAAGAGGAACGAAAAATTATTTAGTCAAACATACACATCCCTCTCTAAAGTTTATTCATTTATTTTCTTTTACTTATGATGGATAGGGATAACTTCGAGCATATCTCACATTATAATTTCTGTTGCTTTCTGAATCTAACTTACAAGTAGCACGTATGTCAAATATTCAACAAACAAATATCTTTTTTTGTGCATAAGATATATTAGTCCTCAAAAAAGATAGTTCATAACTGAAACCCGCTTTACAAAAGTACAGGTAATTACAATTGATTCCGCAAAAGTTCCACATCGTTGCATTGAGGTAAAGGGTCTAAAAGACTTAAATACATGCCAATAAATACTTACAACAAATGCAGTTAACATAAGTTGAGAGCACTCACTCTTGACTATCAACAATGACGTAAGAGAATGTCGAATGGCCCCCTTTGGAAACCTGAACCCAACATTAGAGGCTCAGGAATTAAATACTTCATGTATATCTGATGTTACCACGTATCAAAGACAGTTAAATTGTGATTATTTCAACAGATGCATGAAACTCCGTCCATAATTATTCAAGAGAAACATTCAAGAACCTTAAAGTTTGAACTTCGCCAAACTCACCACCATAAATGATGTATCAACTCCATCAGCTTCGAGCTCCTCCAGTATCCCTTTTCCTTGAGAGTCATCCGCGATCTACAGGCGGAAAGCGTTACAAAAAAGTGAAGACTTCCAATGCATTATTGATAAAGGCTTCTTTGCGGAAAGGTGAACAAATAAAATAGTTGTATAGAAGACAATTATTGGTGACTCTTTATGCAATAATCATGAATAATACAGTAAATAGCACAATCAGCTGGGATTATATACATATTTATTCCACGCTATGCAAGTCTCAAAGGAAGTAGTATTTATAGTTGAAATCTGACCACCCACATTGTAGGACATATTTTTTCTCGTAGACTTACAAAATTGGCTGGGTTAAAAGGTGAATTTTCTCCACTCAAGTCCAGATTAAAGGAACATGGAGGTTAAACAGTGCTACAAACCACTCTCTAGGAAATGATAGTGGCAGGAGGTAAATTGGTGCTTGTTATACCAATAGCAAAATGATATTTGGAGTTCTTTATCTCATATCTTACAGTTTGACTCTTATCTGTATGCGACAAAACGATGATTCTAAGGAGCTATAAGAGAGGAATTCTTCTTTGAATCTCTTATCACATAAAGTAAACATCTTGCTAAAAAAATTAGAAACTCACACACCTAATCTATACTTGAATAGCAAGAACAAAAAATCACGAATTTGAGGCGGTTAATACTTAACGATCAATTAGTATGTACAAGCCACAAATATCTCAGACCTTTGATATAATTCTTGGAGATAGGCCTAGACGAGCTGCACAAGTTAATGCATTCCCTGCATTGCCACCCCCTTGAACCTAATAAAAAACACAACTTTCCTTTGAAAATTCAACCCAACTATTAAAAAAACAGATAGCACAATACATTCACACACAAATATTAGTAACACCTCAAAACTGGTGCTTCGAATCTTGTCGTCAGGCTTAGGATAAGAATCAACAGCAACTAAGAAATCCACCGCCGCCATTCCACAACCTAGCTGCTCAAAACCCGCATAACAAATTTAGTACAGATAGTAAATTCGACAACAGTTTCAGCATATATTCTTTTCACATTGTGAAGAGAAAGTCAAATAGAGGAAGACCTACAACGGTGCGATTTTCTGGGGTTGACGGCGTTGACATTTTCAACCTGAATTTGATTAAATAAGAAATCTATATGATCAGTTTAGAGATAAGAGAAAGCTACGAACAAATGAAGGTAGTTACCTACCTGGTAAAGGAAGAGTTGAAGGTACGATTGTGGGGTGGAGGAATATGATGAAGTAGAGTTGACGGCGGTGATCGGAAGGGAAGTGGTGGCGAGCTGTATGACTGCAACCGAAACGTCGCCATTTCTGGGAGATGAGAAAGAGGAAATGAAGTTGATTAGTCAGGTTTTACCATCAGCTTTGTTGGTCAGACTGAAAGGAAAGTAGGCAAAACTTTTTCTTTTGTTTTGTTTCAGAGAGAAAACACCATTATAAGCAAAATAGAATAATGGTATGTTATTAAACTCACACTAACCTAGGGGTTCGAAGATCAAGAAAATAATCTGAACATAAAATGTGAGATTATTTTATTCAATGTTTGGTCGAAAAATAAGTAATTTCATACATTATTTAATATTATTTTACACTCTTTTAGATATGTGATACAATTTGATTAGGTACGAAATTTAAGAAACAAAAAAAGAATTCTTAAAATTACAGTCTAAAATATTTGTATGGCTATAAGTAAGGGAACCAATGGCTCGGTTCTAGCTTGTTATTTTATAAATATTGTACCATTTCAATCCAATCATTTCGGTTTCTCTTCGTATCGGTACAATTAATTTTAAAACGATATATAAGACCTCCAAAAACATGATAACATGCATACTTGCGTATGATTTTGGTAAAAATTTCTAGATATTTTTACTACTTAAAAAGTGAAGAATTAAGAAAACATAAAAGATGGTAAGAATATGATATCCATCCCACTATTAATTCTACAACAACATAAAATATATTAAGCGAACATAAAAAAAAAAAGTTCACACAACTGAAAAGATATTATTCAAGTCAGAATTCAAGCATAGAGTTATTATTAGAAAAGTATCTAACAAGAGAAATAAATCATATGAGAGGAAAGATATCCAATATATTGTGACTTGCCACTTAAGGTCGCTCTAATACTTTGTGACATGTTACTTAAAATACTAAAATTATTTATAATCTCAATGTTTATTGCTTTGTTATTTTTAATCTTAAATTTATATGGTATGATTCCGTATTTTTTAGTTTACTAGTCTTTCGTATACGTGTATAACGTGTCAATCAATAAAAGTAGCGATGTTAAAATATACGAACATTTGTCTAAATGATGAAAATAAATATTATTTAGCTAAATCCAATATCTTTTGAAAATGCTGATGAATTTTATTAAATTAGATGTATAGTGATAATGGCATATAATTAATAGATAACTCAGCTTTCTTCTAATTTATGAAGAAATTGTTTCCATCTTTCCTAGAAAATAAAAATGAAAACCATATCTTTAATTTGTCAAAATTTAAAAATAAATAAGTAAACCTATTCGAGATATTCCAACAACGAAAATGTTATATTAATTGTTGAATCCCAAATATATTCTACCTTTTTCCTTTTTTATCCAACGATAGTATTGTTGGGAGAAGTGCACAATTAGCCATTAATTAGAGATGTCTTTACTTAGTCATTGTTTAAATTTATTTACTCTTTAGCCAGCGGTTAATAAATTTTTGCCTGTTCGGACGAAAATACCCCAGTTCTAGACATGGATGCTCTGTAAGTATTAAGGACATAGTGTCCTTAATTTCATGAATGTTGTGTAAATATTGCAAACATAGTGTCTTCTATTTGCACCTTCCGTTGTTAAACTCTATGACATCGTGTCCTTAACTTCATATGTGCAGTGTTAATGTTAAGAACTTGGCTTCCTTAACTTCATGTGTGCAATGTAAATGTTAAGGACATAATGTGTTACGACCCAAAATCAACCGTCGTGATGGGACCTATCGTGGAACTAAGCAAGTCAATTACTCAACTATTTCAACATAAACAAAAGCTTTGAAAATACGGAAGCACTTAATATTTAAGGAAAACATTTTTGATAATAGAAAATAAACACGCAACTCAACACATTCTCTCCTAAAACTGGGGTGTCACTGAGGGCATGAGCATCTACAACGGAAGATAGTCTAATACAATGTCTAAAGAGTAAAAACCGAAATTCAACTAAAGATAATAAATGAGGGTCAAGGTCTGCGAACGTCATGCAGCTACCTCAATAGCCTCCCGAGATCCTGACTCCACACTCTGCAACCACTGTGGCCGAAAGCATTTGGATCTGCACACGAGGTGCATGGTGTAGCGTGAGTGTCGCGCCCCTTTTTTATTCCCCGAGCACTCCTTTCGGGGCCCGGTTCTAAAAGGATTTATGACATTGGGTTGAGACAACTCGTTCCTTTTGGGAAAGGAGGTTTGCATTTTTTGAAGAGTCGCCACCTAACAATTTTAAGGTGCATTAGGGCACCTAGGGGTTCATTTATAACTACGTTTGACAACCAAAGACAGGTTAAGGGATTGAAATTATCCTAAGGTGAAGGTGTTAGGCACCCCTCAGGATCCACAAGTGTGGTTCCCGGCCAAACAGTTTTTTGTGAATTTGTACAATTTAGCAAATAAACAGGTAGGGCTCAAATAATAGGGGATTTAAGTCTAAGTACACAGATATTTGAAAACAGTTAATGGAAAGCTAGATTGCGAAAGGAATTACAATTTAAGCATGTTTATGAAAGTGAAGGGATATCCTAGGTTTATCTATAATATGGATCACATCAATGCAATACCCGGTATGACACTCCTCAAAGAGGAGCTACACGTGGTATTAGCGCATCGGTCATCATATCCATATCTACCCTTCCCCACCCCGTGGAGGTAAATAAAGCGAGTGTTGGTCTCGACCTCTATTGCATGTTGTTACCCGTCCCTTCCTATCAGTCCCGGAGGAATTTAGTACTTTTATCCTATAAGGGAAGTGCTAGGCTGACCCTCAGGTTTTAAAAGGTGAAAATGCTAAGGCGGCACACAATAAAACAGATAGGACTTCAGTTAAAGGGGAGCATGGAAAGCAAGTAGAAGGCTCAAGTATACCTCCACACATAGTACACATAAACATCATGACTCATACACAATTAAGGTCCAAATTCAGATTCTGATCCTAAACATGATATCTAATTGATAACACAAAGACAGATTTTATTGCATAACTCAGAGAGGAAGTCCTAATCAGGCTTGCCTACTGTTTTTTAAGCATGCTGGCAGTTGAACACTAATCACAAAGACAATTCTGGTTTTATTCCTTGTGGTTGATTACCTAATGCTTGCCTAGGAGTGTAGCAGTTATTCATAGTTGATGCCAATTTTAGGTCGTTATACCTAATAACATGCAATTCTAGGTGTTACAGACATTCAGAGACTAATTTACCAATTTGTTAGGACAGGAGGACTGTTTTAGATATCTGTATTTAGACTAAGTGTAGTTAAATGAGTACGATCCTATAACATGATGTCTAATGCAGAATGATGCATATGCAATCGCTAAGACAGGATCTCTAAATGCACATAGAATCACAACATTATGCACGGTTTCAGAAATAGCATAGGTGATAGTTTTTAATGTTGTTTACCTAGAGACAGGATTTCTAAGTGAGATTTCAGAACATGTTTATATGAGCAGAATCACATAATAGCAATTTTGTTATTTATTTGTCCTATAAACAAGATTTCTAAGTGAGGGCAATGAATGATGACATGCTGAAAGAAAATAGTATATATATGAGCCTAAGTAGCATGATATCTAATGCATGGCATGTTGCACCTACACATGGCTTCTATTGCGCATAGAGAAAATAAACCTAGGAAACATGGTCTCTACCCTTGATTATACTACAACATGCATGTCACCCACCCATTTTCACTATCCGTCTCCAGAGTTGTTTTACAAATAATTATTACAGACCATTGGATATGAATTACATAATTGGAATAGAAGAAAATAAGAAGTTAACTATAGGGAGCCTACATAATAGGCCCAGATCTCCATGTCCTCAATGCCAGGTAATGTTTCACAGCCTTTTCACGATCCGGGTGTGTCATAGTTCCCTAAGAACCTCAAGGGATCCCGGGCAGTGCTCACACCCAGATTTCATAGCCAAGATAGAGTAAGTACAGTGTGGAAAGGCCAACTCTTGTGTGTCAAAGTTCAGAGGGAGCTCAAGGGTCCCAAGTCAATGCTCACACAAAAGGGGCAGGACTTAATAATCTAAGAGTAGAGTTAGAGTGCTTGATATAGTTTGAAAACTTTGGGTAAGAAAACAGTTTTGGAAAAGTGACTTAATGGAAATAGATTTTCATAACAAAAGTTTAACTGGTGAAAACAATTTGAAAGAACATGAACACCAATCTCAGAACCAAGTCAAAGTCAACATCACACAAAGGACCCAGAATGGTCCAACAACCACAAACAGGAGTAAGGGGATTTGAGGGACAAATACAGAGCATGTGAGGGTATGCATGTAGCAGGCAGTACACCGTCAGAATTTCATAAGGGTTCAGGGAATGGGTGATACAGTAGAGCATAGGATTATACTAAGATAACAGGACCAAATAGTGCAAGACAGTAGAGTCTACCCGAACGAATGTACCAAACATAAGCAGGAAGGTTCACGTGAAGACAAGTTTGGAATACACAAAGACATGCTGGATAATAAAGCATAACTTGACATGCTAGATGGAACCAAAGATTCTAGTTACATGTTGATCAACAGAGTAGTAAATAGAAGCAGATTAGAAACACAATGAATTATAACAGTAATAGAAACATATTGGTTTGAGAGCTGAAATATGAATTAGAACATACCAGTGAAGTGAAGAAAGCAGTAACACAAAGCAGAAGATAGGGGGTGCATAGTAGTTAGCCTTGGCTTGCAACCAGCTAACTTAGAGTAGTAGCAAGTAGCATAAAAGAGAGAATAGAGAGAGTAGAAAGTTTTAGTTGTGGAAGAGAGAATTGAACAGTTTTTTCTGTGTTTTTGCTAATGAAAGAGTAGGGTATATATAGTTTGAAAGCGGGCAGAAGAATAAGGTAAAAATAATAGTTCAGCAGTAATTATAGAAATAAACATTAATTAGAATCAATTTAGTATACAGACTCCCCTTAGTTAAGGAATCATACCCAAATAGTAACAAGTAGTGGCAAAATAAGGAAAGGAATCAAGTAAAGTGTATATAATTATAGAAATAAACACAATTAGGATCCAATCAATACAAGTACTCCCCACAATTAAGGAGTCACAGTTCACACGGATACTGATAACTAGGATTTTTACCTTGTTTTCCGCCCTTTTATGCTTAGGTTTTGGTTATATTGATACACAAAGTAGCCCCGAAAGCTTATATGTTGTGCTTGTCGCAAGATTGAACCAGAAATGATGACATTCAGTTAAGAATACGCTCGAATTAGGAGTGAATCTGGCACAAGTACCAAGAACAACAAAAGTGACCAAGGCAAATGCCCATCGCGGTCGCGATCCATTCTCCGCGGACCACGGTGGTAAGCTTCAGAGAAGCATTCAAGGCAGCACATCCCACCGCGGTCGCGGTCCATTCTTCGCAGACCGCGGTAGTGAGATTCAGAGATGGGAATTCCAAGCAAAAAAGCCACCGCGGTCGCATCTAATCTTCGCGGACCGCGGTGGCAAGATTCTGAGACCCTCATTCAAAGCCACATTCCACCGCGGTCCATAGGTTCAGAGAAGTGTGATTCAAGGCCCATACTCACCGCGTCCGCGGTCCATTTACCGCGGTCCGCGGTAGAGAACCTTCAGAGACTCGGGTCATAGCCTCAGTTATCCACCGCGGACCGCGGTCAATTTTGTGCGGTCCGCGGTAGCCCCGCAGGGGCATTTTTGTCCAGATTTTCGGCTGAGTATAAATAGCTTATTTTGTAAAAAAAATTAGGTTATCTTTGGTAGTCTTTGAATTTTCTGAACGGAAGAGCACGTGAATAGCTAGTTTTTAATCTTTTTAGCTTATATCTTGCATTTTTAACATTGAACCCTTGAGTTTATTGTTAAGAATAATTAATATGGGTTCTATTTCATCTCTTTAATTGAATTTATCTTTGATTATGAGTAGCTAGACCCATTATCTAGGATTGTGGCTCAACCCTAGTGTGGGTATTTGATGAGTTTCTAAAATTAGGGTTTGGATATTTATGGGTGTTTGCTATTTGAGCTAATTTAGGGTTCTTATTGCTATAATTAGTGGTTGCAAACACTATTTAACCTTTGCATGACTTGGGTCCTTCTTGAGAAAGAGTATTTGAGTCTAGAAAATTAGCTTAACAAGGAATCAGGGCATTATCAAGATATTGGTAGTCCCAATCAATTGGGTTGAACCCAAAAATGGTAAAACTCTACTTGAGCCCTAATTAACGGGTTAAACCTCGAGAGAGTAATACCCTACTTGCACCTCAATTGATTGATTAATTGACACCCAATTGGCCTCGAGAGTGGCAATTAGGGCAAAGCCACTCAAACTACCGAGAGGTATAGAGTGGGTACAATGGTGCATTGGTTATAGTTTTATCCCTAATCAACATCCTTACCTTAGAACATTGAAATCCATTAAGTATCCGCCTAGGTGAAAGTCGCTACCCTAGTGCCTTTATCCTTATAAGAAAACAACATCAAAACAAATTAGTTAATCAATTAGCATTTAACAGTAGCTTAATACTTAATATAGTTCAAAATACCCCATCATGAAAAGTACAATTAGAAACACGAGGCTCTACAAGTTCACATAGACACTCACTCCAATTGTTGACTCCCTGAGGATTCGATCCTGACCTTTCGGGTAAAAGCTGCACGACAATTGCCTTCCTACTCTAAATAGTAGCGAGGGTGAGAGCCGATCACTTTTTGACGCCGTTGCCGGGGAGTTAAGACGGTGTTGATTATCTACGTGTCTAGTAGCGTTAAGTGTTTTTCTTTCCTTCTGTTTTTTAACCTTTTCGTTTAATCTACTCAGGTAAAAAAAATGGCGGATCTAATGGGAAACGTTATTGCGGGGGAGGAGGTATATGATAATCAATAGGACGAAATCAATCAATTACCTCCTCAAAGAAGGGGCCGACAGGCCAATCTACAAGATGATATCCCATACCCTCCCCCGCCCCTACCTCCTAGAGCTGCCCCTCGGATGATTCCAAACGAGGGGTATGCAAGTGCTATTATTCCGCCGAGGATTCGGGCAGGGAACTTCCAAATTACAAACGTGATGCTCACCCTCCTAGAGCAACGGGGGTATTTCATCGGAGCCACGCACAGAATGCCTATAAGCATCTCAAGGGCTTCGTAGATACTTGTTGGGGAAGTAAATAGACAAATGTCTCGGAGGATGCATTACGACTCAGGTTATTCCCTTCCTCTCTTCGGGGGAAAGCCTTTGATTGGCTCGAGCATCTTCCCAACCATTTAATATCAACTTGGGATGACCTCGCGGACAAATTCATTGCCAAATTCTTTTCCCCGAGTCATATGGTGGCGCTTCGTGATGAAATATTGGCCTTCAAACAATAACCAAATGAGCCATTACATGAGATATGGGAGAGATATAGGACCATGGTTAAGTAATGTCCGAACAACGACATGACTGAAGCCATGATCCAACAGACTTTCTACCGAGGGATTAACACTGTGAATCAATGTGTGGTCAATCAGTTGGCCGGTGGAAATTTTATGAAGTTGACTTATCCCGAGGCATGTGAGATTCTAGATGAGATGGCCGACACATCATCGGCTTGGAAAAGTAGAGCTAATGTGCCTCAAGGAGAGACCGGTGTGAATAGTCTCCATAAAGAGCTCCAAGAACAAGGGCAAGCAATTGCCGAGCTCACTACTACCATAAATCAACTTGCCAAAGCCCAACTCCAACAATTGCAAGGGCCAAAGCAAATGAATGCTATGGAAGGAGTGAACATGCAAGGAACTCAAAGGAGACCTCGGGGGAACTCTAAGCAAAACCATAATGATCAAAGTGACCAAGGGACAAGTGGGTATGGCCAAGATGAAGAGTATGCTGACCAAAAGGAAGATCTGATGTTTGCAAACAACTATCAAGGTCAATGAAATAGTCAAAACAACAACCAAAGTTGGAGAAACCAAGGTAATAACCAAAGTTGGGGGAATCAAAGGCCAAGAAACTGGAATAACAACAACAACGCTCGGAATTGGGGGAATAACAACAACGATCGTCAGTGGGGGAACAAAAATGAGGAAAATTGGAATGGGGTAAACAACAACAACAACTGGGGAGGCAACGGTAATCGGGGGTTGGGCTTTCAAAGGCCCCCGATGTACCAACAACCAAGCAGCCCACCCCCGTACCAATCTCAAGGGCAAAGTTCATCGGGATCGGACATGGGTAGGATTGAAAATATGTTCAAGCAGATGATGGAGAGAAATGCAGAATCCGATGCTCAGTTGGCATCTCACAACACCTCCATCAGGAACCTCGAAGTGCAAATGGGCCAGATTTCACATGCCTTAAACACACGCCCAAAAGGTGCACTACCAAGTGATACGGTGGTGAAGCCCAAGGGTGGTAACAACAACAATACCGGTCACACCATGGCGGTGAATACAAGGAGTGGAAAAGGTGGTGAAGCAAGTACGTTTAGGCAAAAGAAGGTTATTGTTGAAGATGAAGATATTCCCCAAGAAGAGTTACCGGTTGAAGTGGAACAAATGGTGGATGAGCCAAGTGAAGGTGAGGTAAGAATTGACATACATGACAATGGGGAGTACTTGGAAAGGAACGTGAACCCTTTAGGGATCACGTAATTGATATGCCGGAGCCGGTGACCCCACAAGCCAAGGCACCATTGCCTATGCCACCTCCTCCCTACCCTCAGAGATTGGCCAAACAGAAGCAACAGACTCAATTCAAAAAGTTTATCAATATGATGAAGAGTCTCTCCATCAACGTTCCATTGGTGGAAGCCTTAGAGAAAATGCCTGGATACGCTAAGTTCATGAAGGACTTAGTGGAAAAAAAGCGGTCCATGGAGTGTGAGACCATCAAGATGATTGACCAAGTGAGTTATATAGTTCACTCCATGGCACCGAAACTTGAGGATTCAGGTTCCTTTACTATTCCTTGCACGATTGGGAGTGCAGACTTTGCCAAAGCCCTATGTGATCTTGGGGCAAGTATTAACTTGATGCCGTATTCAGTGTTTAAGACTTTGGGATCGGACAACCTAGGGCGACCTCTATGCGTTTGCAAATGGCTGACAGGTCGATGAAGAGGCCCCTAGGTATCATTGATGATGTGCTAGTGAGGGTGGACAAGTTTATATTGCCAGCAGATTTTGTTATTCTTGACTGTGAGGTTGATTTTGAGGTCCTCATTATCTTGGGGAGGCCTTTCCTTGCCACGGGGAAGGCCTTGGTTGATGTAGAAGCTGGGGAACTCACGTTCAGAGTGGGTGATGAGAAGGTGATCTTTCATGTATGCAAATCTATGAGGCAGCCTAACAGCACAGAAGTTTGCTCTTTTATGGACCTCGTGTCTGAGGTTATTATTGATGATGCCAGTGTTATGATCCATGTTGAGGACCTAGTGGAGTTGGCCTTATTGAATCATGAAGACTGAGTGGTGGAAGGTGTTCTTGAAAGCACTCATGCCCTTCAAGGCATGGGGTCTTATTCTTATGCTCCCAGAAAATTATCCTCGGATTTGGAGAACCGGAAGACTCCACCAACAAAGCCTTCCATTGAAGATCCTCCGAATCTGGAGTTGAAGCCACTTCCTTCTCACCTCAGGTATGAATATCTTGGTCCATCTTGTACTTTACCTGTTATTCTTTCCTCTTGCCTAACCCAAGTGCAGGTAGATTCAACTCTAAAAGTGCTAAGGAGGAGAAAGAAAGCAATCAGATGGACTCTGGCAGATATTCGGGGTATTAGCCCCGCCTTTTGCATGCACAAAATCATATTGGAGGATGGAGCCAAGCCCTCCGTGGAGCATCAAAGAAGACTCAATAAAGCAATGCAAGGGGTAGTGAAGAAGGAGATCATCAAATAGCTCGATGCGGGAGTTGTCTATCCAATTTTGGATAGCGCTTGGACTTCTCCGGTCCAATGCGTCCCGGAAAAGGGTGGAATGACGGTGATCACGAATGATAAAAATGATCTCATTCCCACAAGAACGGTTACCGGATGGCGGGTGTGCATGGACTACCGCAAGCTCAACAAGGTGACCCGCAAAGACCATTTTCCTTTGCCATTCTTGGATCAGATGTTGGATAGGCTTGCGGGCCGGGCCTTCTATTGTTTTCTCGACCGGTATTCTGAATATAATCAAATTTTGATCGCCCTGTAGATCAAGAGAAGACTACCTTTACTTGCCCATATGGTACTTTTGCCTTTGCTCGCATGCCCTTCGGACTTTGTAATGCCCCGGCCACTTTCCAAAGATGTATGACGGCAATCTTCACCGACATGGTGGAAGACTTTCTTGAAGTATTCATGGACGACTTTAGTGCCGTCGGGGATTCTTTTGATGAATGCTTATCTCATCTTGATAAGGTCCTTGATAGATGTGAAGAGACGAACTTAGTATTGAGTTGGGAAAAATGCCACTTCATGGTGGAAGAGGGCATTGTATTGGTCCATAAGATATCAAAAAATGGCATTGAAGTTGATAAAGCAAAAATTGAGGTGATCTCAAAGTTACCACCACCTACTTCAGTTAGAGGAGTCCGGAGTTTCCTTGGTCACGCCGGTTTTTATAGGCGTTTTATCAAATACTTCTCTAAGGTGGTAAATCCATTGTGGAAGTTGCTTGATAAGGATGCTAGATTCCATTTTGATTAACATTGTATGCATGCCTTTGAACTTTTGAAACACAAGCTCACCACTACTCCTATCACACGGTGCTAGATTGGAGCTCACCCTTCGAGCTTATGTGTAATTCGAGCGATGTAGTTGTGGGTGTTGTGTTGGGCCAGAGGGCGAACAAGATTTTTCACCCTATCTACTACGCTAGCAAGACGATGAATTCGGCCCAAATGAACTACACGATCACGGAGAAGGAGATTTTGGCAATAGTCTTTGCTAAGGAGAAATTTCGTCCTTACTTGATGGGTGCCAAGGTCATAGTTCATACTGACCATGCGGCACTCCGGTATCTCATGACTAAGAAGGATTACAAAGCAAGGCTTATGCGTTGGGTATTGTTGTTCCAAGAGTTTGACTTAGATATTGTGGATCGAAAAGGGAGTGAAAACCAAGTGGCCGGCTATCTTTCTTGGTTGGAGGAGCAAGGGCGACCTTGTGATGGACTTGAAATCAATGACAGTTTCCCGGATGAACAACTTCTGTCGGTGTCAATGCAAGAGATTCCATGGTTTGCCTATATTGCCAATTACCTTGTCACGGGTGTTGTCCCTTGTGAGCTCTCTTCTAACCAAAGGAAAAAGCTTAGGAGGGATAGCTTGGATTTCTATTGGGATGAGCCTTATCTATTCAATATTTGCACTAATGGGGTCACCTGAAGATGTGTACCGGAGGAAGAACAAATGGCTATTCTCAAGTCTTGCCACTCCTCACCGTATGGTGGTCATCATGGAGGAGAAAGAACTGCTTCAAAGATGATAAGTTGTGGTTTCTTTTGGCCTACATTGTACAAGGGTGCCGGTGTTCTAGTCAAAAGGTGTGATGAGTGCCAAAGGGCCGAGGGAATTTCCAAGAAATATGAGATGCCTCTAAATTCTATTCTTGAAGTGGATATCTTTGATGTTTGGGGCATCGATTTCATGGGCCCATTTGTGAGTTCTTGCGGAAACACGTACATTCTAGTGGCAGTCGATTATGTGTATAAATGGGTTGAGGCTGTGGCTTTTCCCAACAATGAAGCCAAGAATGTTATTGCTTTCCTCAAGAAGAACATCTTTACAAGGTTTGGCACGCCTCGTGCTATCATCAGTGATGGGGGGTAGCATTTTTGCAACAAAGCCTTTGACACCTTGCTTTCCAAGTATGGTGTCAATCACAAAGTCACCACCCCCTACCACCCTCAGGAAAGTGGTCAAGTGGAAGTCTCTAACAGAGAAATAAAGAGCATATTATCAAAGACGGTCAATGCTAATAGGACCGATTGGGCAAAGAAATTGGATGATGTTCTTTGGGCTTACAGAACCGCTTACAAGACCCCAATTGGTATGTCACCATACCGGTTGGTCTTCGGAAAAGCTTGCCACCTTCCGGTAGAGTTGGAGCACAAGGCTATGTGGGCCTTGAAAAAGCTGAACTTAGAATGGGAAGTAGTGGCTAACCTTTGTGTGGAGCAACTAAATGAGTTAGATGAATTCAGATTCCATGCGTACTCCAGTTCGTCCTTGTATAAGGACAAAATAAAGTACCTACATGACAAGTATGTTCGAGGCAACGAGTTCAAGGTTGATGATTTGGTGTTATTGTTCAATTCTCGGTTGAGGCTATTCCCGGGAAAACTCAAGTCAAAATGGAGCGGGCCTTTCGAAGTGGTATTTGTGACTCTATTTGGTGCTCTTGATCTCAAAAACAAAAGTGGAGAAATCTTCAGAGTCAATGGTCACCGGGTCAAACACTATCTTGGCAAGATTGATGATAGCCACGTGGTGGCACTTCTTCATCTTAAATGATCTCGGTAACATGCGTCGTGTCGCGACGTTAAATCAGGCGCTTCTTGGGAGGCAACCCATGTGTCTTTATTTTTTTTTTATTTTTTTTTCCTGGTAGAATAGGATTCATTTTTGCACTAACTGGTTTTTGGATGTTGTAGGATGATTTTGACAGGAAATTTAGCTAAGTCTGAAAAAATGGCTCTCTACAGTTGGCACTGCGGTCGCGGTCCCTTTTTCGCGGTCTGTAGTGCCCTTTTAAGCTGAATGATGAGTCTCTGAACCTTGCTCCGCGGAGCCCAGTTACTGAAATAGGGTCTCTCTGAATCTACCTCACCGCGGCTGCGATCGACTTTTCGCGGTCCGCGGTGGGTCATCCTCACAAGCTCAACATTAGTACATGACTGCGGACCGCGGTCAATTTTTCGCGGTCCGCGGTGGGTAAGTGTGTGGACCCCAACCCCCTTCTATAAATAGACCTTTAGGGCCTCGGTTAATACTTTACACACTTTCACTTCTCAGAGCATCCTTTGACTATGTCTCACCTATCTTATCTCTGAACTGCATTTCACTTCATCAAATCCTCATCCAAGCATCTAGTAAGTGTAATTGTGATTAATTAACTTCTTAATTTCTTTATTTTCTTCAGTAATTGGTAGATTTTTCTTCTCTTTTTCATAATTTTTCTTTTCTAAGCTTTTAAATATGTTAGGTTTAGTTCAAAATGATCATTTTAGACCCTTGGAATCTAATTGCACTGATTACACATGTAGGGATTAACTAAATGAACATTTGAGCATGAAAATGAAAAAAAATTGAAAACCCTAGCTTATTCGTCTGACCGCTGTCCTTTCTTCGCGGACCGCGGTCCTTTCTTCGCGGACCGCAGTGCTTAACCTATGCATCCTGTAACTGATGACCGCGGTCCGCGGTCCCCTAATGTCTGAGATACAGGTTCTCTGAGCTTGCTTCACCGTGGCCGCGGTCAATTTTTCGCGGTCCGCGGTCCCCTAGTGTCTGAGATACAGGCTCTCTGAGCTTGCTTCACCGCGGCCGCAGTCAAGTTTTCGCGGTCCGCGGTCCCCTAGTGTATGAGATACAGGTTCTCTGAGCTTGCTTCACCGCAGCCGCGGTCAAGTTTTTGCGGTCCGTGGTGCTAAGTTTTAGAGAGTTACGTTGGTATTGGGTCCTCCACCGCGGTCCGCGGTCCCTTTTTTGCGGTCCGCGGTGGCTGTTCTGCAACTGTTCTGCTTCTAAGTTTTGTTTGTTAATGTCTGTGCAACTTCTATCTGGGTACTAACCATGTTCTAATGCTTCAATGTTGCATACAATGGTTCAATCACGTGGAGGTGGCCACAAACCAACGGGCAAGGGTGAATCATCCGGGGGGAGAGGCAAGAATATGATAAAGCTTGATCCGAAGGTCCGAGAAGAAATGAAAAGAACAAGGAAAGCCATACGTACATTAGACAAAGTTGCTTCCCACTCGGACAGTGATTATGTCCCCTCCGAAGCCTCGTCAGAATCTATACCGGAGTACGTCGAAGACTTCCCGAAAAGGTTTCGGTTAACCAATGAACCATCAGACTCTCCCCCTATACAAGCATCTACACACTCTGAGTCAGCTGAAGGCTTAATCTTCGGGAGTGGCCACACGGACTCTGCCTCACCTACAACTTCCTTATCAAGGGAGCATTCTGGTGATGATGAAGGGGGTGAACCCCAAGTTGAGGGGGGTAGAACGTACAAGGAACCTAGATGCATGGCAGAACAGATTTGTAAGTGAAGCGGCTTTCCATCAGTTCCGGGAATTTTGGGGCTCAAGATCACTCATTTTGGAGCGCAAGTTCACAATCAAGGACTTGTTGCCCCACAACGTAGAGGTGAAGAGGCAATTCTTAGAAAGAAAAGGCTGGGACTATTTTTCCTCTTACCTGCTAGATGCCAATGAGCACCTAGTCAAGGAGTTCTACACTAACTTGTCATTTCTGCAAAAAAGACTCCAAGGCTTCAATGGTGCGGAATCTCACGATACCCTTTGATGGTGAGGCACTAAACAATTATCTGGAGATGGACAATGTGGATGACTCCCTATATCAGGAGAAGCTAGCAGAGAAGGATGTGGCCCGAAATTGGCTGGCTTTGCACTTAGCCAGGCCTGGGGAGACTCCTGAGTGGTTACCAGCTGGAAAGACTATCTACCGGAAGACCCTGAGCTTTGAAGCCAAGGGATGGGCAACCTTCGTGTGCAACAGGTTGGACCCAACTTTTCATGAGAACACCATGCCCCTCAGTCGAGCTGTGCTTATTGCTTCCATCATGGCTGGGTTCCCGATTAATGTTGGGAATATCATGTCCAACGTCATCAATAGAGTGGTAAACGAAGGTGATAAATCTTACCCTTTTCCTAACTTCCTTACCATGTATTTTGAGGATCAGGGGGTGGACAAGAAGCGCTTTGATACGAAAGTCAAGCCCAAAGCGGATTTCTCTTGGTATGATTTGCTAGATGAGTACAACCCCAAAAGGAAGTTCAAGTGTAAGTTCGTTGCCTCCACTGGCCAGTCTGAAGAGCCAGCGGTGGTGGTGGAGTCATCTCAGCCTCATCTAGACATTCCAAAGAATGCACCAGGCCCATCTACTTCAGCTAGTCCAGCCATTCCTTCATCCAGGGCTTATCCTCTGACAGCCCACAGGCTCAATCAGACACTGACCAACATCAACAACTGGATGCAGGCAGCGACTTCAAAGCTGTTTGTGATTTCTACGTTAGTGGCAACCCCGACCCCTCCTCCACTACCACAGGTAACCCAGTCCGTTACGGACGCGCTAAAGGAAATTCTGGAAAACCATAAGAAGATTTTGGATGTCGTGGGAGCACATTGGACTGCATTGAAGAAGCTGGCAAAGGAGACAAGGAAGCTGAGGCACACCCGTGCTTCAAAGGAGTCAGTAGCAGAGCTGAGAAAAGAGGTGGAGAAGCTAAAGGGGGATCAACTCCCGCTAGACTTGCTACTCCAGGATCCTTTAGCCCAGTCAGAGCAGCAGCTAGAGTAGGAGATAGAGCATGATAGGCCAGCAAAGAAGAGGAGGGTCTTGCCCCGCACAGAGGGCATTCGACTAGTGCTGGCAGACCCTCCAGTATAGACTCAGGCTGCGGAGCAGACTCAGCCCCAGGGTCACGAGGCACAGACCAGTGGAGGACCACCACAGGCACCGGCAGACCCAGCTCTATCTCAGTCACAACCACAGGCAGACCCAACTTCATCTCAGTCACAGTCACAGGGACCACCACAGGCCAAGGGCCAATAGGGAGTTTTTTACTCTCTATCTCTCTCACATACTTTTTGTTGAGCTATCTTTGGTTATATAGCATTGAGGACAATGCTAACTTTTATTTGGGGGAGTGGACATATAGGTATTTTTGATTAGATGTTATGGGTTGTATAATTCAGACGATTTTTCTTTTATTATGCTTTATTTTCTATTTTGGCATGTAAATAAGTTTACTATTCCAGTACTTTCACGACTTTTTACTTTTTGGTATGTATAAAGTTACTTTTCATTGTATATATTCATCCCTTTATGTATATTCGACTAATTCCCCTTATGTACATATTCATTCTATCCCACACATTTTACTGTATGCACTTTTCCATTTTATAGCTTTTTATTTTTCTTTCATAGCTTCTTGTTTTGAATTTCACGCGTGCAATAAGCCTTTGGTTTTCTTAACGCCACGGTTCTTTCCAAAGGTGGAATTTGTGTGTACCGGGTGAATCTTCCCAAGGATGGATGGTGTGACAACCTTCTTAAGGATTTGAGTCTGTTTTCCCTTTTTGTTTTTGTTTTTATTCTTTTTTAGTTTTTCTAGTTAGTGAATAAAAGGTGCCTCAAGAAAAGATTCACTTGGGCCTAACACATTTGCCTTTGATCCCATGGTCAAAGACAAAACGTTGTGTTTATGATGGTAATAGTGATGATCTTGAGACTCTTGTGTTGGCAGATAAGCATCAAGTGGTTATTTGGGACCATTGTGTTACTCAAAGCACGACTAAGGTCGTTGTGGGCCCTCGACTCTATTTCTATAACAATCCCATAGCTTGAGTGGTGAGAATTCGAAATTGCAAGTCCAAGTCCCATGCCACTAGTCTAGAACGTGCCCTGAATGTTTGTCTAGGCGAAATCCTAAGTGTAGTTTGACTTGAGAAGTGACTATAGGCCCTCCTTGATCCGAATTGCATATTGAACATTTCCATGACCTACCAAAAATGAATTCCCTAGTCAACCCTTTTGAGCCTTAGGCCCTTTCTTTCGAAAACCATGCTACAAGACTTTGCCCAATTTTACCCTCTCTTGGCACCTGATCTTCCTTAGCACTAGGTAAAAAGCATAAGTTTGGGGGAGATATGAGTGATGCAACAAAAGTGAAAAAGAAGGCACAAAAGAAAGAAAAAGGGAAGGCAATAAAAAAAATGATGAGCAAATAGAAGAAATAAAGGGAATTGATGAAAGAATTGTGACAAAAGGTGTGGAATGCCTAAAAAGGAGAAAAGTGTCTTGAATGAACAAAAGGCGTGACAATACGTCTCTCTAAACCTACAAAAGAGATAAAATGACTCAAAGAGTCAAAAGAATGTGAGAACAAAAATGAAGTGCTTAAGGAAAGATAGAGCCCACTCGGACCAAATACTTCCTACCCTTGACCAAAAGCCTTCATTAAGTGTCCACAAAAGCCCTGTATGATCTCGAGTCGAATGAAACTTATATTAGTGGTGATTTACATAAGGGGCAAGCATATAGTACTTTGAGCCGGGCTTGAGACTTTTTCCTTGATGAGAGATGAGCGAATTCCCATATTCCTCGTTCTGAGCATTACTATTCTAAAAGTGAGGTGCTTAGGGAAAGTCGCGGAGTATGAGTCTGGGATCCACACTAACTACGGTTTCATTGATGAATCATATCAACTCTTGAAGCTCTTGTATCACACTTGAAACCATGGTTTTAAAAGGTTCAAACATTGTTAATGGTTCATTTGCATTGAGGACTATTGTTAGTCCCAATTGATGCTAATTGCGGTTACTTTAGGACAGCCGGATTTTCTTGGAATCAATCATAGGGGTGGGGCTTATTTTGTCTGCTTGAGGACAAGCAAAAGCTTAAGTTTGGTGGAGTTGATAACTAGGATTTTTCCCTTGTTTTCCGCCCCTTTATGCTTAGGTTTTGGTTATATTGATACACAAAGTAGCCCCGAAAGCTTATATGATGCGCTTGTCGCAGGATTGAACCAGAAATGATGACATTCAATCAAGAATACGCTCAAAATAGGAGTGAATCTGGCACAAGTACCAAGAACAACAAAAGTGACCAAGGCAAATGCCCACCGCGGTCGCGGTCCATTCTCCACGGACCGCGGTGGTAAGCTTCAGAGAAGCATTCAAGGAAACACATCCCACTGCGGTCGCGGTCCATTCTTCGCGGACCGTGGTGGTGAGATACATAGATGGGCATTCCAAGAAAAAAAGCCGCCGCGGCCGCGGTGGCAAGACTCTGAGACCCTCATTCAAAGCCACATTCCACCGCAGCCGCGATCCAATTACCGCGGTCCAGAGGTTCAGAGAAGTGTGATTCAAGGACCATACTCACCGCGGTCCGCGGTAGAGCACCTTCAGAGATTCAGGTCATAGCTTCAGTTATCCACCGCGGACCGCATACAATTTTGTGCGGTCCGCGGTAGCCCCGCAGGGGCATTTTTGTCCATATTTTCGGCTGAGTATAAATAGCTTATTTTGTAAAAAAAAATTAGGTTATCTTTGGTAGTCTTTGAATTTTCTGAACGGAAGAACACATGAATAGCTAGTTTTTCATCTTTTTAGCTTATATCTTGCATTTTTAACATTGAACCCTTGAGTTTATTGTTAAGAATCATTAATATGGGTTCTATTTCATCTCTTTCATTGAATTTATCTTTGATTATGAGTAGCTAGAACCATTAGCTAGGGTTGTGGCTCAACCCTAGTGTGGGTATTTGATGGGTTTCTAAAATTAGGGTTTGGATGTTTATGGGTGTTTGCTATATGGGCTAATTTAGGGTTCTTATTGCTATAATTAGTGGTTGCAAACACTAATTAACCTTTTCATGACTTGGGTCCTTCTTGAGAAAGAGGATTTGAGTCTAGAAAATTAGCCTAACAAGGAATTAGGGCATTATCAAGAGATTGGTAGTCCCAATCAATTGGGTTGAACCCAGAAATGGTAAAACCCTACTTGATCCCTAATTAACGGGTTAAATCTCAAGAGAGTAATACCCTACTTGCACCTCAATTGCTTGATTAATTGACACCCAATTGGCCTCGAGAGCGGCAATTAGGGCAAAGACACTCAAACTACCGAGAGGTATAGAGTGGGTACATCCGTGCATTGGTTATAGATGTATCCCTAATCAACATCCTTACCTTAGAACATTGAAATCCATTAAGTTTCCGCCTAGGTGAAAGTCGCGACCCTAGTGCCTTTATCCTTATAAGAAAACAACATCAAAACAAATTAGTTAATCAATTAGTATTTAACAGTAGCTTAATACTTAATATAGTTCAAAACACCCTATCATGAGAAGTGAAATTAGAAACACGAGGCTCTAATAGTTCACATAGACACTCACTCCAATTGTTGACTCCCTGAGGATTCGATCCTGACCTTTCGGGTAAAAGTTGCACGACACTTGCCTTCCTACTCTTAATAGTAGCGAGGGTGAGAGCTGATCAGATACCACAGCGGTAAAATAAGGAAAGAGAACTGATTTTAATCGTACAAAGAGTAGTAAAGAATAGGGCATGTGATTAGGGCTAGGTACAAAATATATTAATTAAGGAAAGTATATAAGAATTAATTGACAACATACTTAGAAAATAATTCTGAAAATCAGTAAGAGATCCCTCGAAATCACATGGGAATAAATTATCAAATAAGGCAAATGTCACACAACTATGCAAAATCAGTAAAAAGTTCTAAGGAAAATACACAGAATCACAGTTTTAAGGAAAATATCACAGTTCTAAGGAAAATTCTCGAAGTCAGTAAAGAATGTCATGCAAGATCAGTGAAGTATTAGTCATAGAACTTTAGGGATTCTCAAATAGAGAAGATGGCACTGATTTATCATAACACTATGAGAATAAGCAGGTAATAGACAAGAATCAGGACCATAAGAAGACCAATATCAAATAAGAGTTAGGGTTTCATATGGAACACAGTCTGAGTCATAGAATAGACATGATATAGGAAGGAGTAATCCAACCCAGAAACCCTAACAAGCAAGCATAAAGTAAAATCACAGCATCATAGAATATTCATGAGAAACACACAGATTAACTGATCATAGTACCAAAGACGAACTCAGAAACTTAAGAAAAATTAGGGTTTTTCAACAGAATAACTCGGATAAAGGAGAAGGCTCAAACAAACGTTTAAAGACAGTGAGAGTCATAGATCAATACCAAAAATCAGAAGAAAAGCGTTCTTTTTGAAAAGGGGTTGAAACCCTAGTTGAAGATGAAGAGTCACTTTAGAAAAATCGGAAAAACCTTTGAGGGAAACAACAAAAAGCTCATAATATACACATATCTAAAACAGATCTAAAAGAAATCAGAAAATTTTAAGAGTTAGGGTTTCAGAGAACCCAGAGAAGATAAGAAAACCTTAAAATGTTACCGGCTTTGGCCAGAAAAGTCATAGATCTTACTCGAACGGCTGGAGGTGGCCGG
Source organism: Nicotiana undulata (assembly GCA_005239495.1). Classification (NCBI taxonomy): domain Eukaryota; kingdom Viridiplantae; phylum Streptophyta; class Magnoliopsida; order Solanales; family Solanaceae; genus Nicotiana; species Nicotiana undulata. Next base: position 43,814 of record ML275172.1, on the reverse strand, counting down.
AAAGTGGCATGAAGGACCATGGGTAGGAGTTGAACCGCTCCAGATTCACATGAGGACCTCAGGGTAGCATCAAACCGGGGTGGGGTGAAGCAAAGGCTAGTGGATGGTGAGAGGACATAGCTTTCGGCGAGGGAGGTGGACGGAGAAGATGGACAGAGTCCATCGGAGAGGAGGGAGACGAGAAGGTTCTAGAGAGAACCAGAGATAGAGAGAGAGGGAGGTAGAGAGATGATTGAACGGGGAGTGAATGAGGGGAAGGGAGGTAGTCGTTAGGTCTTAGTTTGGTAAGAGTAAATCTGGGTCGTTGATCTAATTTGATCAACGGTCCAGATTACACACGGGATTGGGTCCATCGGGATTGTATGTGCAACAAAAATGCACAACAAGTGTAGTATTAGTACAAAACAACGGGTACCGAGTAAGTATCCCGTCTAACCTCGAAGAAGTAGTGACTAGAGGTCGACTTCGACACTTACTATTGGTCCAATAATAAAATACCAAAATGTGTAAAAGTATGGATTTTATAAGGTGATTTCAAACTCGATAAGCATGAAGCAGGTAAACAATTATTTTAATAATAAGAGATTTCCAGAAATTCATATTTCATCATCTAACAATTTATCTCAGGCCAAGGAAGAAATATCATCATTCATAATTTTACAAGGCAAGCAATAAAAGCATGTGCAATTATGCCAAGGTCGTACGACCCGATCCAACAATATTTAAATTGTGCACTGCCAGAGGGTCGAATGGCACGAACCATAGATGCATCTATTACCCCGATCGCGAATCATACATGCGACGCGGTCAAATATAAATAAGAGAATTACCTCGCTCGCGAATCATACATGCGACACGGGTACACATAGGTACACACATTAAAATAGTCACATCAAGAATCCTTTAAGGAATAATTATTCAAGGAAATGGTAACTTCTCTTTTAACAATCAAGAAAGTGATGTTTAATCCTTTAGAAATTTATTTACCAAGTTCAATATGATTAAGTCCTTTTTAAGTTTAGCAGTAAAATTACAAGTACGACAAGTAAAGTATGCTTTTAGGTCCTAGACTACCCGGACATAAGCATAATAGTAGCTACACTCGGACTCTCGTCACCCCGTGCGTAAGTAGACCGCACAAATAATAGCACATAATTAATTACTTCACCTATGGGAAAAATTCCCTCTTACAAGGTTAGAAAGGAGACTTACCTCGCTCCGAAGTTCCATAACCGGCTCCCAAGCCCTTCAAACAACTCAGATCGATGTTTGAAGCTCCAAACCTAGTCAAATATTAAGAAATTCAATAAATATATACTCTAATATTCATCATAATCCTATTTACAACAATTTACAACTCCGTTCGAAAAGTCGATTAAAATCACCCTCGGACCCACGTGCCCGGATTCCGAAATTTTTTAAGATAAACTTTACCCATAACCCCACGAACTCAAATATATAATTTATTTCTAATTCCATGTCCAAATTCGTGGCCAAAATCCAAAAATACCAATTTCTAGGTTTTTCTTCAAAATATCTACAATTTTACATGTTTACATCCATATATAATCCTTGCATTTAACCCATAACTAGAAGAAATCACTTACCACTTGATAATGATGGAACCCCTTCTCAAATGCTCTCAAAAATCGCCTAAGACCAAGTTGAAAATGAGGGAAATGGGCTAAGTCTCGGAATAAAAAGCCCTTCGCTCAGACGCAGAAAAGCATCGCAAATGCGAAGCCAAGCTGTCCCTGCCCAAGTCACATTTGCAACCAAGATCTTCGCAAATGCGAAGGGGATTGATCCGCAAAAGCGACAGATTTCTCGCAAATGCAAACCCCTCAGAAAATTCCCACTTTTCACAAATGCGAACCCTTCCTTGCAAATGCTTGATCGCATTTGCGATCACACTAGAACCATCAATCAAATTTCTTCACAAAACTCTTCGAAGCTACTTTGTAACTCACCCGATCCCCCGAGGCTCCAAACCAAACACCTGCACAAGTCTAAAAATATAATAAGGACTTGCTCGAGGCCTCAAATCACATCAAACAACGCTAAAATCATGAATCACACCCCAATTCAAACTTGATGAACTTTAGAAATTCAAGCTTCTTCATCCGATGCCGAAACCTATCAAATTGCGTACAACTGTCCTCAAAATTTGCACACAAGTCACATTTGACATTACAGACCTACTCCAACTTCCGGAATCGAAATCCGAATCCGATGTCATAAAGTCCACTTCCGGTCAAACTTCTCAAAAACCTTCCAATTTCTAACTTTAGCCAAATGATTTCAAAATGACCTACGGACCTCCGAATTTACTTCCGATCGCGCTCCCAAAACCAGAATCACCATACGAAGCTATTCCCAAACTCGGAATCCCAAATGGATATCGATAACACTGGAATGCACTTCAACCCAAATTTATGAATTTCTTCCAAAATGCCAACTTCCACAATGGACGTCGAAACACTCCCGGGTAATCCAAAACATGATTTGAACATACGGCCAAGTCCGAAATCATAATACGAACCTGCTGGAACCTTCAAATCTCAATTCTGAGGCCGTTTACTCAAAGATCCAGCCTTAGTCAATTCTTCCAACTTAAAACTTTCGAAACGAGAATTCTCTTTACAAATAAACTCCAAAACTCCCGGAATTCAATTTCGAATATGCGTACGAGTCATAATACCTGAAGTGAAGCTGATCATGGCCTCAAACTGTCAAACGACGCGCTAGAGCTCAAAACGACCGGTCGGGTCATTACATCATAACATCCTTCATGGGTGAAACCTTCAGCAAGACCTTCTCACCAACCATGTAAGCAATATCACGGACCTTCTTGTCGGCATAACTCTTCTGTCTGGACTGTGCCATGCGAAGCCGCTCCTGAATTAATTTAACCTTGTCCAATGCATCCTGAACTAAGTCCGTACCCAATAGTCTAGCTTCACCCGGCTCAAACTAACCCACTGGAGATCTACATTGTCTCCCATACAAAGCCTCATACGGAGCCATACAAATGCTCGACTGGTAGCTATTGTTGTAGGCAAACTCCGCGAGTGGCAGAAACTGATCCCAAGAACCCCCAAAATCAATGACTCAAGCGCGTAACATATCCTCCAATATCTGAATAGTGTCAGGTTGCCCGTCCATTTGAGGGTGAAATGTCATATTCAACTCAACCTAGGTGCCCAACTCTCGATGCACGACTCTCCAAAACTGCGATGTAAATTGCGTGCCCCGATCTAAAATGATGGACACTGGCACACCGTGAAGGCGGACAATCTCTTGGATGTAAATCTCAGCTGGACGCTCCATATAATAGGTAGTACCAACTGGAATGAAGTGTGCAAACTTGATCAGCCGATCCACAATCACCCAAATAGTATCAAACTTCCTCGAAGCCCGCGGGAGCACGACTACGAAATTTATGGTGATTCGTTCACACTTCAACTCTGGAATATCTAACCTCTAAAGCAATTCACTCGTTCTCTGATGCTCATACTTCACCTGCTGACGGTCAAGGCACCGAGCTACAAACCTGCTATATCCTTCTTCATTCTCCTTCACCAATAGTGATGCCTCAAGTCCTGATACATCTTCGCACCACCCGGATGAATGGAATACCGCGAACTGTGGGTCTCTTCAAGAATCAACTCACCTAGACCTTCCACATTGGGCACACAAATCCGACCCTGCATCCTCAATACTCCCATCATCCCCAATAGTCACAACTCTGGCATCACCGTGCAGAACGGTGTCCGAAAGGACAAGCAAATGGGGATCATCATATTGGCGCTCTCTGATGCGATCATATAAGGAAGACCGAGAAACCACACAAGCTAGAACCTGGCTGGGCTCCGAAATATCCAATCTCACAAATGGTTGGCCAAAGCATGAACATCGTCTGCAAGAGGTCCCTCACCAACGGGAATGAATGCAAGACTACCCATATTCACCGCTTTTCTACTCAAGGCATCGGCCACCACATTGGCTTTACCGGGATGATACATAATGGTGATATCATAGTCCTTTAGCAGCTTCGACCATCTCCACTGCCTCAAATTTAGGTCCTTCTGTTTGAACAAGTGCTGGAGACTCCGATGATCCGTAAACACCTCACAAGACACACCGTAAAGATAATGCCTCCAAATCTTCAATGCATGAACGATGGCAGCTAATGATTTATCATATTATTGTTGTTGTTGTGCTTCATATCTGCTTATGATTTACCAAATTGCTTTATTGGACCTCTAGTAAGTGTCGATGTCGACCCTACATTACTACTTCTCTGGGATTAGCTAGATACTTACAGGATACACGCTGATTTACGTACTCATGCTACAGTTCTGCACTAAATGTGCAGGATCTGACAGATTCAATTGGTGGTCATCTTGGTGCATAGGCGTAGCTGCTGAGGAGACTTTATGGCGAGCTGCATTCCAGGCTACGTATCGCCGCCCATAGAGTATCCATCGTACTAATTACTTTATCTTGTCTTATTTACATTTCGGACATAAATTGTATTATTTTTGTACTCCTTCGTAAATACTCATGCATTTGTGACACCGGGTTTTGGGGCGTTCTAGAATTTGTTTATGATTTTGCTTACCATTGAGACATTTCTACTTTATATTTTACTTAAATCATACGTATGTACAATTTTTGATGCAACGATCTCTCTATCTAATAAGATTTATGATTTCAAAAATAATAAAATGAACAATTAAGTTGGTAGTTCACCGTTGGCTTGCCTAACGGTGACGTTGGGTGTCATCACGACCTATAGTGGATTTTGGGTCGTGACAATATCTCTAGAAGTCAAGTTTTCAGCGCCGTAGACGACTCATAATTTTGGTGTTCCTATATAAAGATATAACTTTTTTTGCCGAAGGCGGGCAATCAGAAAAGTTGAACAGGGCATCATCTGAAATGAAAATTTAAAATATTAATTGAGATGGTACAAAAGGATTTTTGATCCAACATTTGAATATGTTGCAGACCTTTGTGTCTTGTTTTAGGGGAATCAAATGGCTCATATTTTTTATGCTCCTACAACGAGATATGGATTCTTTCCCACAAGCGTGTGAAGGAGTGAGTCTGAAAGGCGAGGCTGGTACCTCAGCTTCAAAATTTTGTTCATGCCAAACCAGGTGAGATTTTGCTATGAGTTTTAAATATGTTGAATATTTTTGAGTTGTGATTTTGTACCATTAAGTGTCTCGCAATTTGATTATTTCTTGATTGCGATATGAATTTTCTGCCAAAACATTCAAATTCGAAAAGTCAGTATGACATATCTCTTGATCAACTTAGAAAATAAATGTTAGTTGATCCGAAAAGAATTGAGCGATGATTTGTAATGTGCCACATCCTTCGAAGTCTAGTTTCAGAATATCAAGTGGCTTGTATTCCATTGACCTTACATTAAGAAATTAAATTTTGTGAAAGTGCGCATAATTTAAGGCCAACAAAATTGAAAACACGGGAACACCTTTTGTCTTAGATTGAATGGAGGGAAATTGTTGTGTGAAGCTTCACCAAAACTGGAATGTAGAACTTGTGGTTTACATCTTTTCCGAACTACAAGAAGACAACGCTTTTCCGGAGAAGGCCAGAACCTTATTTAGAAAATGCAACTACTATCCGGAAAAATAAAAGATAAATTTTTTTGATGAAGTACTTGATAGAATACAACAAAATTTCAAGAGTCCAAAGAATGTCATGTATAAGCCACATACTGAAAATTTAGAAAATAAAGGACTAGTGACAAATATGCTCTTAGAAAAAAGAATGTTGTGGAAAAAGAAATAGCGACTTACCTTAAAGAATGGTACTTCTCTAGCCAAATTGTTATGAGTAAAGGCTTTATCGGAGTTTAGATTAATGCGTTTACGAATGATGTTGAACCATATTTATAAGATAAGCTAACAGTGACTCCAAATCCAATACTATAAAATCCCAAAGCTCAGAGTCTTCTGCCATTATAAAATCATGCATACGAGTCTTCCACCAGCCGTAATACTAACCATTAAATCTAGGAGGTTTGTAAGTTGATTGTCCTTCTTCAAAGTTAGGTGGAGCAGCCATTAAGATCCTTTCTAGGTGTTAACCTTTTAGAAAGAACCTGCTCTGATACCAATTGATAGTTTATATGAGTCCACCAACTGTATAGAGACCTGGTCCTATATCAGTTCCCTCATTGTTAATTACTAAAACAGTATGTAAATGAGACACAAGATTTTTACGTGGAGAAATCCCAACTCAAGGGGAGAAAAACCATGACCTATACTGGTAGGATTTAAATTTCACTAACTTGTAACTACATTATTACAAGCCACTTTGTAATGACTCTATTACAAAGACTTCAATCTCACTAACTTGTAATACACTTATCACAAGACACTTTGTCACTCACTAGTTACAAAGACTTTAACCTATGACTAACTCTAGTCACAACACAAACTCAGATGGTTTATGATTTAGAGTTTCCTAAAACAAAGCTTCTAAGAAAGCAAGATAGGAGTTACAATGAAGAACAAAACACAAGATTACAACTCAACTAAGGACACACATAGACTCATAGTGGAACTGGTCCGTAGTGGAGTTGTCTTCTTGTTCTTGACACACTTGAGACTTCAATGCTGGATCAAATCTTCAATGCTTGAGAGAATATCAGTAAATGCTCAAGTGAATATCTTGTTTCCTTTACACCATACTATTGTACTTCAAAGACATCCCAAGGATGATGTCTATTCTTGGTTGGTACACACCTCTTCCCAATGGGAAGTGACTGCTACACTGTTTTTGCACTGTAGCGTGCACAGTTGCAGGCAGTCACTTTCTGCAGTTGCTTTTCAACTGTAGAGTTGAGTTGTACTTCTGTCAGGAAAACATCAAGGGATCAGGTCCCTAAACTGGTTCTTGTGAATCCAAAGGCTCATTGCCCATATTATCTTGAGTCCATTGCTGAATGATTGAACCAGGCATGCATCAGGTCCTTTATCTGGTTCTATACAGAAATTTTATTAGATCATCAAAACATAAGACTAAGAGACCTTAAGCCCATCAATTTCCCCCTTTGTGATTATGACAAACTTTTAAAATTGATGACTAGTTATAGAGCTTAACTTAACCAGATAAAGTACCAGTAACCTCATATGTTCCCCCTGACTCTATGCTTTCCCCTTAATCACCTGCTTCAAATTTTCAAGTTAACCAACTCTTCCCCCTTCTAGCATCATTAAAAATCACAATCAGGAATAAAGCATAAATAAGGCCAACACATCTAACTTATGCCCCATGTGTGCACACAACATGATAGAAAAGAGAAGCAAAAGGAAAACAAGCATTGTACTTAGCAAAAGAGAAGTTGATTTATTGATAATAATATTTTGAAAAACATATAAGTCTTTACTATGAAAGCAAAGACTAAATTGGACTGTTTCAACAGGAGCAGTAACGGTGGAATCCAACATGCCATCACAAAAAAGAAACAACCACAAAACATCACAACATAAGACAATTGGACACTGAGAGGATCCTAGGGGGCACTAGAAGAGGAAGGCTTTTAGGAGGAGGCAACAATGGTTTTGAGAACCAGGTCCAGGCGTTCATTTGCAGACATATGTTCCTCAAGCAGTTTCTCCCGCAGGTTCTCCACCTGCTTCCTAAGCTTAGCATTCTCCTTAGTCAAGCGGGAAACTTCTTCATGGGAAGAATTAATAGAACTAGGTGCCCCAACGGCTTGACTTAGTTGAGTTTCCAGTATGGCATTCTGAGCCTTCAACTTTCTGATCACTTCATTTGCAGCATTTTGAGCATTACTCAGCTGAGAAATTGTCGAAGTGCTTTCCCCAACCTTTTCTACACACTCACACTCTTCCAGAGTTGTTTTGGAGAAGGTTTTCTTGTGGGTTCCTACTTTTGGATTGGCCAAAGGTACCTTGTAGAACTGGAACACCCAAGTAAGGAGAAATCCGTATGGGAGCCCATGATTTCCATATTGAAAGTTCGCCACCTTTTGCATGTGTTCTATCATAATTGATGGTAGATTTATCGGTGTGAACGCATCAAGAGCCTCCATCAAAACCAGGTCAGACTTGGAAGCTATAGACCTCCTCTCAGTAGGGGGTAAGAGAACCTTATTGACCAGCTCAAAGAGAAGCTGGCATACTGGAAGTAGTGCTTTCTTATGCACTCGTTCCCCCTGCCGGATAGCTTTCTATTTCACAATAGCTCTCCTAAAGTTAGCTTCACAAGAACTCTTGACCGAGGACATCCCTTCACAAGGAACCTGGAGAGCTTTCCCCAATGCAGCAGCGTCAAGCACAATGTCAACTCCATTTACCAGCACATAGATATGGTCCCTTAAACAGTGAAGAGAGATGAATAGAAGTTTTGCACCTCATCTTCATATAGCTTGGGAACATCCCCCCTAAACAGATGACCACATTGTTGGAATTCCACTATCTCTAGAATTTGCCTCATTCCTGCCATCTCAGAGATTTCCGGGTCAAACAAACGACCCCACAAGACTTTCTGAGATCTCAATCTCTCCTGCCCAATTCCATTGTCACTTGGTATGGTCTTCAAAGAACTAGGTCCTCCCACTGTTTCCCTCTTTCGTTTTCTAGATTTTTCAACAGACTTTCCTTTCCCACGCTCAACACCCACAATATCACCTTTAGCCAACTCTTTCTCAACTACAACCTTCTTGGATTTACCACCACTCTTCACATATGTTCCACTTTGTTTTTCCACAGCTTCCTCGGATGCTCCAACCACAGACTTCTGGACCTTTGTAGATATTTTCACTAAGGAACTAGGTTCCTCTACAGCATCTTCATCAACCTCAATCGCTGGAATGTTTTTGCCAGCCACAACTTCCCCCCTTTTCATCAGCCTTTTCTTCTTTTTTCTTAAGACTCCTCTTGCTCTTCTGCAAGGCAGACTCAAAATCCTCTTTCTTCTGCAACCAGGTAGTAGGTCGCTTGGAAGAAGACGCAGGAGTAACTACTGGCTTGCGAATCTTAAAACGGGCACTGAGGACCATTTAATCTTCATCATCTTTGTCAAAAGGTATTGTAATGGGAGGAATAAACTCCAAGGGTTTAGTGTAGAAGATGGGCTCCCGGTTTGTTTCTACTGAAGGAGAATCAGGTTGTCCAACAGGTTTTTCTGTGAGTGTGTCATGAACCGGAGACTCAAAAAGAACCATAGTCCCTTCATCCCCTACAAATGGAGTTTCTTCCCCCCAAGACTCAGGCAGAGGGGAGGCTCCTTTATTCGTAAGACTCTCAGCAGTTATGGACATGATATTTTGCGCCGCTTCCTTTTCTGGTGACTCCATGCGAGCCACTGGGTCTAGAATAGAGAGTTTAAGTACTGATCGGGATCTTCCTCAGAGACCTCTGATGTCTGAGGGGTAGCATTTTCCAAGTGTTCTTTGGTTTGATCAGACGAAGGAAGAGAGGTAGGGTTTGAAGGAGGAGTAATGACGACATGAGGTAAAGAGGAAACCAGTGTGGGTACAGTGATATCAGGGTTAGTGGAGGAATGAGTTTCTGGTGGTGATGCTAGGGAAGGTGGAGACGTGGGAGTGGTGTTGATGGCAGGAGAAGGAGAAGATTGTTCGTCGGTCATTTTGAGAGAAGTGATAGAAAGTTCTGAAAGAAAAAGAATTTTCAGAGTTGCAATGGGAGATGATGGTTCAGAACTGCTGAGAGTGAGGGTTTTATGGAAGGAAGGGTAATAAAGAGGGGGGAGAGGAACGGGTTCTGAAGAATTTCGAAACGACGGTAGGTTTCTTTTTGGGAATACGAAAGATGGAGAGGAAGTGAAGGGATTTGAGAGACAAGATGTGACACGCAAACTCTGAAAAGTCGGATGATGTGGCAGTTGAATTAATTTTGTTGTCTTTTGAGAAAAGCATGAGAAAAACACATTACTACTAACCTGTGGTACATGAACCAGGTTCATGACTTGTTTTGTAAAAGGATTTTGCATCTCTCTTTTGTAGTTCAACTGTACCTTTAGCTTCTATAATCATCATGCGTGTCTACCTGCAACGGTATAGATGTGAGTTAGGCTTGGTCAGAAAACACTTTAGCTGACTTTACCTGAGTATGACTTTCATACCCATATGAGAAGAACCAGGTTCTCAATTAGGTTTCGTTAACCCCAGTGCCATCCTATTTCTCTCAAAGTGTTCCCTGCTTAGAGCTTTGGTGAAGATATCTGCAATTTGATCTTCAGTGCAGCAAAATTTCATGCAAATAAGTCAATTTTCCACATTGTCTCTAAGAAAATGGTGTCTGACATCAATGTGTTTGGTTCTCTTGTGTTGAACCGGGTTCTTTGCCATGTTGAGGGCACTAATGTTGTCACATAGAAGCGGTACACAATCAATGTATACTCCAAAGTCTTCCAATTGTTGCTTGATCCACAACAATTGAGCACAGCACGAGGCAACTGCAACATATTCCGCTCTAGCTGTTGAGAGAGCCACTGAGTTTTGTTTCTTTGTACCCCATGAGATTAGGCATGATCCAATGAAATGAGCCATTCCAGATGTGATTTTCCTGTCCACCAGATAACCTGCATAATCAACGTCAACATAACCAATAAGGTTGAAATTGTCACCTGAAGGATAGTATAGAACCAAGTCATGTGTGCCCTTAAGATATCTCAGAATTCTCTTAGCAGCCTTCAGATGAGATTCCTTGGGATTTGATTGAAACCTTGCACACAATAACACATTGAATACAATGTTTGGCCTGCTGGCAGTGAGGTAGAGTAGATATCCAATGATTCCCCGATACATTGTTAGATTCACAGGTGATCCAGAATCATCCATGTCCAGCTTAGTAGCAGTAGCAATAGGGGTATTGATCACCTTTGATGCTTCCATATCAAACCTTTTCAGAAGTTCTTTGATGTATTTCTGATGACTGATACACGTTCCCTTTGTGGACTGCTTCACTTGAAGAGCCTGAAAGAAGTTCAGTTCCCCCATCATACTCATTTCAAACTCACTTCCCATGAGTTTAGTAAATTCTTCACATAGTGAGTCTGTCGTAGCCCCAAATATGATGTCATCCATATAAACCTGAACAATGAGCAGGTTCCTTCCTCGTTTCTTCAAAAACAATGTATTGTCAATCTTTTCTCTTGTGAAACCATTTTCCAAGAGAAACTTGGATAGCCTCTCATACCAGGATCTAGGGGCCTGCTTCAATCCGTACAGAGACTTATCCAATTTGAATACATGTTCAGGATGTACATGACATTCAAAGCCTGGAGGTAGCTTAACATAGACCTCTTCCTTAAGAAAACTATTCAAGAAGACACTCTTCACATCCATTTGGAACAAGGTGAATTCCATATGTGAAGCAAAGTCAATGAGGATCCTAATAGCTTCCATGCGAGCAACTGGGCAAAAGTCTCATCATAATCGATCCCTTCCTCCTGATTGTATCCTTGGACAACCAACCTTACTTTGTTCCTTGTAGTATTTCCATGTTCATCCAGTTTATTCCCAAACACCCACCTGGTCCCTGTGATGGTTCTATCTGAGGGTCTAGGTACCAGGTGCCATACCTTATTTCTCTCAAACTAATGTAGCTCCTCTTGCATAGCTGTAATCCAGTCTGCATCTTTCAAGGCTTCCTTGATATTTTTGGGTTCTATTTGGGATAAAAAGGCTGAAAAGTCTAGGGAATTTCTGGTTTTTGTCTTGTTTAGACTCCAGAATCAAGGGGTGATTATATTATCAAGTGGATGAGAGCTTTTCTGTTTCCAATTTGGGACTGGAATCTGATTGGTAGAAGAACTGGGTAGATCAGATGGGTTTCCCTACATTCCTCGTTCTGCTACCTGTGGAGTGCCTTGCACTGTATCTCCAACTCTTTCTTCAGCTTCAATGGTAGTGATTGGGGTACCAGGTTCCTCTTGTGAAGTGGAAGAGGATGTTACATTGTCTTTACTTGCCTTCTTCATCTGACTCATCATATTAGCTTTGCCATTTGAAACATCAGATATTTCCCCAGGAACCAAAAGTGGTTTATTGTCTTGATCATCACTGTTTCCTTCCTTGTTTGAGGAAGGTGTCTCATTGAATATCACATGAACACTTTCTTCCACACATTGTGTCCTTTTGTTTTAGACTTTGTAGGATTTTCTTTGAGAGGAATATCCCATAAAGATTCCTTCATCACTTTTTGCATCAAACTTCCCAAGTTGGTCCTTCCCGTTGTTGAGAACATAACATTTGCATCCAAAGGTTCTCACATGAGTTATCTTTGGTTTTATTCCATTGAGTAGCTCATAAGGGGTTTTATTCAGGAGGGACCTGATCATGCACCTGTTCACCAAGTAGCACGCAGTGTTTATTGCCTCTGCCCAGAAATTTTGGCAATTCCACTGTCAATAAGCATTGTCCGTGCCATGTCTTCTAGAGTTCAATTATTTCTCTCCACAACACCATTTTGTTGTGGAGTCCTTGGGGCTGAGAAGTTATGAGTAATCCCATTTTCATTGAAAAACTCATCAAATTTGGCATTGGCGAATTCTGTCCCATGGTCAGATCTTATGCAATCTACCTTCAATTCCATTTTCACTTGGATTTTCTTGACAAAGGCCACAAATACCTCGAAGGTCTCATCTTTTGTTCTAAGAAATAGTGTCCAAGTGAATCTTGAATAGTCGTCTACAATCACAAAATATACTTATTTCCACCTCTCCTTGGTATTCTCATAGGACCACACAGATCCATATGAAGGAGTTCGAGTGGTTTTGATGTGCTAACATCCTTCTTTGGCTTAAAGGATAATTTCACATGTTTTCCTCTAGCACATGCATCACACGCTCTATGCTCCTTGAATTTTGAATTTGGTAGATCACGAACCAGGTTCTTCTGTATCAATTTATTTAGCAGTGAAAAGCTTGCATGCCCCAATCTTCTACGCCACAATTCTGCATCATTATCAACTGCCTTCAAGCAGCTCATATCACTAGCTTGCAAAGACTCAAAATCAGCAACGTAGATGTTCTTGTATCTTTTGGCTACTAAAACCACTTCATCAGTTACTAGATTAGTAATTGTGCACACCTTAGACAAGAACTCTACCTTGTTCCCTTTATCACAGCTTTGAGAGACACTCAAGAGACTGTACTTTAGGCCATCCACATAGTACACGTTCTCAATTGAGTGTGAAAGAGACTTTCCATCCTTTCCAAAACCAAGAATGTATCCCTTTTTTCCATTGTCAAAGGATGCATTCCCTCCTTGCAGGGCTTTCAGTGAGAGAAAATCCATGGTGTATCTAGTCATGTGCTTTTAGCATCCACTGTCCATGATCCATTGAAGTCTTCTTCCTCTCATGGTTCCCTTCACATATAAATTTTGGGTTAGATTTAGGAACCCAAACTAGTTTGGGTCCCTTGTAATAAGAAAAAGGGTGGATAAGAGCTTTTCTAGTCCATGCAGGCAAGATGCAATTTTTGCGAGTGGTACCTGGTCTCCCTTTAGTAGTCACTTCTTCAGCAAACACTTTGTTTTTCTGAACAGATTGAACCCTGGCCTGGCAATTTTCTTTGAAGTGCCCATTGTTCCCACAGTGGGTACAAAGCCAGTTATCAGGAACAATGACGTACTTGCTGTGAGGGTTGTAAGGAATTTTCTCCTTTGGAACCTGAGTTCCTGCCTATTTCCACTATTGTTAAAGTACATGGCAGTGAAAGCATCTGAGGACCAGATCCACTTAAGAGATTTCTCAAGATCAATTTTTACTTTCTCTAATTCAGCTTGAAGTTGCCTATTTTTCTCGAGTTCACCACATAGACTAGTTTTCACATCATTTAATCCCTTTTCAATCTTGATATGTGTCTCACTAGCTACTTCCTTCCCTTTCTCAATACTTAAAAGCCTATGTTCTGATTTGAGTCCCTCAATTGTTTCCTCTAGGTCTGTGATTACCACCAAAAAGTCATCTCTTTCTTGTTCAGTAGCTGCAATTTTCTCTGCTAGAGTATTCTTTTCTTTGCTAAGGTTCTCTATGGTTTCCTTCAAGTCAATAATCACTACTGTTAGATCATCTCTCTCATTTTCTACACTATTAATCTTTCCAGCTAGCACTCCTTTTTCTTTCTCAAGGTTGTTTATAGTTTCCTTTAAGTGAACAACCGCTACCATCAAGTCATCTCTCTCATTTTCTACACTATTTATTTTTCCAGTTACAACTTCTTTTTCTTTTTCAAGATTATCGATGGTCTCCTTCAAATCTACACAGACCACCAGATCATCTCTGGATTGTTCAACATCTCCTAGATCTATGGTCAAGGCATCCTTATCACTAACAAGACTATAATATGCATCAACTAGAACATTCGCCAATGACATCAATTTTTTAGAAGAGTAGGACTTCAGATTTCTCTGAACATCCCTGAAATTTACCTCATCATTGCCATCCTCTTCATCATCATCGGACTGAGCCATCAATGCAAACAATGAATCATATTCTTTTGATTCATTTTCCACTGCCATCATGGAACTGTTTCCTGTATCTGGTTCCCCTTCTGATTCACTAGAGGAGTCTCCCCATGCTGCAAGAGCATGCTTCACAACATTGTCAGTTGCACTTTTTCGGCTGAACCGTTTGTCAGGAACCAGGTTCCTTTTTGCTGCTTTGTCAGAGTTGTGTTTGTAATGCTCCTGCTTCAGAAGTGGGAAGTCATTGATAAAGTACCCAGGCTTTCCGCACTTGTGACAGAGATCATAGTTCCTTGGTTTACTTGAAATTTCCCTATTTGGTATACCACCATTTCTTCGAACCATCTTTTTAAATCTTTTAGTGAGGTAGGACATATCACTATTTTCTTCACTTGAGTCATTGCTTTCAGCCTTGAGCACCATGTTCTTCTCCTTCTTTGCCTCTCTTCTTTTACTGTCTTTCTTTCTCTTCATCTCGTACGTCTTCAGATTTCCAATCAGTTCATCCATGGTTAGAGTTTGTAAATCTTTAGCTTCAGTGATGACATTCACCTTACTCTCCCAAGATCTAGGTAGAACACTAAGAACCTTCATCACAAGCTTGTTTCTAGGAATAATTTCTCCAAGTAAATGAAGCTCATTAATAATAGATGTGAATCTAGTGTGCATATCTTGTATAGGCTCATCATCTTTCATTCTGAAAAGCTCATACTCGGTGGTGAGCATGTCAATCTTGGATTGTTTAACCTGAGTAGTTCCTTCATGTGATGTTTGCAATGCTTCCCATATTTCCTTGGAAGATTGACATGCTGAGATTCTATTGTACTCATTGGGTCCTATACCACGTACCAAGATCTTCTTGGCACAAAAATTCTTCTCACCGCTTTTCTGTCAATATCGTTGTATTCTTTTTTGGTTTTGGGCACCATCACACCAGGTTCTCCAACCTTCTTCATAGTAACATGTGGACCATCACAAATAACGTCCCACAACTCAGAGTCTTTTGCCATTATAAAATCATGCATACAAGTCTTCCACCAGCCGTAATACTGACCATTGAATCTAGGAGGTCTGTAGGTTGATTGTCCTTCTTCAAAGTTAGGTGGAGCAGCCATTAAGATCCTTTCTAGGTGTTAACCTTTTAGAAAGAACCTGCTCTGATACCAATTGAAAATTTATATGAGTCCACCAATTGTATAGAGACATGGTCCTATATCAGTTCCCTCAGTGTTAACTACTGAAACAATATGTAAATGAGACACATGATTTTTACGTGAAAAAATCCCAACTCAAGGGGACAAAAACCACGACATACACTGGTAGGATTTCAACTTCACTAACTTGTAACTACACTATTACAAGCCACTTTGTAATGACTCTATTACAAAGACTTCAATCTCACTAACTTGTAATAAACTTATCACAAGCCACTTTGTCACTCACTAGTTACAAAGACTTTAACCTATGACTAACTCTAGTCACAACACAAACTCAGATGGTTTATGATTTTGAGTTTCCTAAAACAAAGCTTCTAAGAAAGCAAGATAGGAGTTACAATGAAGAACAAAATACAAGATTACAACTCAACTAAGGATACACATAGACTCGTAGTGAACTGGTCCGTATTGGAGTTATCTTCTTGTTCTTGACACACTTGAGACTTCAATGCTGGATCAGATCTTCAATGCTTGAGAGAATATCAATAAATTCTCAAGTGAGTATCTTGTTGCCGTTACACCATACTATTATACTTCAAAGACATCCCAAGGATGATGTCTATTCTTGGTTGGTACACACCTCTTCCCAATGGGAATTGACTGCTACATTGTTTCTGCACTGTAGCGTGCACATTTGCAGGCAGTCACTTTCAGTAGTTGCTTTCCAACTGTAGAGTTGACTTGTACTTTTGTCATGAAAATATCAAGGGATCAGGTCCCTAAATTGGTTCTTGTGAATCCAAAGGCACACTGCCCGGATTATCTTGAGTCCGTTGCTGAATGATTGAACCAGGCATGCATCAGGTCCTTTTGTCTAGTTTTATACAGAAAGTTTGTTAGATCATCAAAATATAAGACTAAGAGACCTTAAGCCCATCATCTATGAAGCACTCAAAGTTAATGGGAGTTTGGATAAAGTATAAGAGAGTTACAATTCAATTGTAACTTGGAAACCCAAATATCTATCTATGTACGATGATTCCATACAAATTCAAATTATGTGGAACTAGGCATCAGGATGGGAGACTATTGTGTGGAGTTTGGTGGGTTAATGAGATAAGCTCAACTTTTGTTACTTAATTTTCTAAAAGTTAAACTCAAAGTAGCTAAAATTATGAGGTGCTTCACGTGGGGCCATATGTGATATATATTAACCTTAACTGAGGTTTTAATCTTGAAATGGCTATTAAACCTTTGATTTTATAATCAATCAAACTCTCTTAAAGCAATTGCAAGAAGAAAATTAAAATTTTTATCTTACTTCAAGGCTAATATTTGAGGATTAACAAACATACAACCCGACAAGCCTTAAAGTAGGGGCATTTGTAACCATATAAATTTTATCGGATTTAAATTCATAAAATAATTTGGACCATATTAAATTCAAGGCACTAGTCCCAACAATTATTGTGGCTAGTAAATTGGGTTAATTATTTAAATCTATATATATCTATAAATGAGGGGCTCTAAAATGTTACGTGGCATCTTTTATAATGCAAGATTATGATTGATCTTTTTCTTATTTTTAGGCTATTTCCCCTATTTATGTGTTGTGCATTATAAAAAATAAATTGAAGAGTCATGTATCTTCATTGACCTCCTTTTCTCCTTCTTTTCTCTCCGTTTTCAATTTTCAATCCGTTTCACTAAAACAAAATGCATTCTTCTTTTTCCTGCTTTTGGTTCTCACTTCTCTCATGTTTTTCATTATCCTGTCTCTACGCTTATTTTTGGCACGCATTATCTTTTTCAGTCCCTCTCACCTCCATTCGGTATTTTTAATGGTTTCTTGAGGAACCGTTGTTTAATCTTTTGTGGTTTGAAAAGCTTTGAGAAGAACAATGGTGGTACATTTTACTTCTCCCTTTTGATTTGCTTTTCCTTCTACTCATGTCAATATTTAGTTTATTGGTTTAGTTTTCCCTATTTGGACCAAAAATAGGAGTTGATGATTGTGACATGAGTTTTGCCATAGTTCTTATGTGACCCAGTCTCTTTTACTACGTGACCTTTTCTGATGAATATGCTCCTTTTGGTTTACACACAATTTCTGTTTCCATCTATTAACACAGCTCCACCCGTTCTTCCGCTATCCAATTTGGTTCGGATGAAGAAAACGAACCGTTTCATACTTCCTTAGATCCTAAATCGGGATTTGCTTTATACTATCTTCACATTTAAAAGAGAATTTTTGAGAATACTTTCATGTTTAAGTCTATTAAATTATATAAAGGGATGAAAAAACTTTAAAATACAATAATACCCGCAGAACATTGGCAGTTCTTAATGAATTGAGCATCTATAGTCTTCACCGGCACATTTTATATATGCTTATAACATATTATTTTTGCACTTGCTTCCTTCTCAAATTCAATACCATGTTTTGATTAATCTAAGATTTGGTTATACAAACGTTCAAGTTTTGAGAGAAATTGACCTTTGTTGGATTTGAAGTTGTTCGAACCTGGTTTTAATGCTCTAAAGTAAGCATATATATATATATATTAGATTCTTCTCTAGTACATTTATATTTGCTTCATTTGTTTCTATGCATTTGCATTCATTATTTTATGGGTTTTGCTATTTGAAGGTGCATTACATGTTAAAATATTCAAATCTCACCACTAAAAGATGTGGTGTAGTGGGTGGACTCATTTTTCCTTAACCAGAGGTCTTGGGTTTGAGCCCTAGGTATGAAAAAATATTGGGAGCGCTTCCTCACGAATGAACCCCTGAGCCCTGCGGGATGCGAATCCGGATATAGTCGGACTCTAATAGGGTACCGAACATCGGGTGGGAAACCAAAAAAAATAATCAAATCTCACATAACCTTTTCCTTTTAAAGAAATTATGGTCAGTTATAATATAACAATGAATCATTTTTTTCCTCCAACATGTGTTCCTCAGATTGTTAAGATTGGTTATTGTCTTTTGGTTGATTTGAATGTTCATTTTTTTCACCCTGCGTCTATCGTAGCATGCATCTTTAGGATTTGCGTTCATCTGAAATACCACACTTATTTACTGGAAATTTTCAACTCTACTACTCGCTAGAGGTAAATTTCCTCTTATGTTTTTGGAATTTTTTATTACCTCTCCTATATTTGGTTAGTGTTTCATGTATCTTTATATCCTGAATTCTTGATGGTGCAATAAAGAGTTATTTGACTTGATAACTAACAACGGAAAAGAAAACAACAATCTGAGGTTACTCCTTTCTCCACGCTTGAAGATATGTTGTTCCAGTTGATGAGTTGAAGATTGTTATGCGCCAAATTTTATTACAATAGCTTAACAAGGAAACATTAACTTCAAGCTTTATTTAAATCTATTACCTTTACGTTGAGAAAATATATTTATTATGTGTAATTATTTTATGCTATTCTCTTGGTTCTATTCATATACCTAACAGTTTGTTCTTATTTTGTAATTAAATCGGATAATTCGTTGTATTAATGTCTATGCTGCTTCATTTTCTTTAACATATTTTTTGCAATACGGAGTTTGAGTGTATGTTGAGCTTCCCTTAACTTGCTTTTTGTTTGAGTAATAGGGAAAATAACTAATTTTAAAAAGTTAATAGGAGGCTAGAGTACTATAGTCTGAGAAAGCATAAGAGCAGGGGTTTACTGTAATTGGCTATTACTTAAATTTGCCGTTGAATAGTGAATATGAGTTCAGCTTGAAATAATAACTGCTAATCGAATATATCATGTGTGCAAAGTTAAATTCTTCACAAACGCCCCATGGTGCAAAAAGAAAATATATCAGCATCAAATTATATATGCAAACACTTCATCTTGCACTTATGTAGTTATGTTACCCAAAATATTCGTGTGATTTACAATTGATCATGCAAGTTTGTTACTACCTAAAACATGAAGAATAGACATAGTAAATTAGCAATGATTGCATTGCAAGGATGAAGTTTATAGGATGTGAAACTCTATTAATGCGAAGGAACAAATGAACTGATTGGTTTAGTCATATTTTTTAGGGACAAGAGCTCTGTCGTTATTAAATACATCAAGTATGTGATACTTTTATTGTGATGTTTTTAACATGTAATTGTTTCTTTATATATTTTTGTTTCAAATTTTACATTTGTGTGTCTTATATATTTCTTTTTTGATTAATATATTTTCTTCTCTTTTATGTCAACTGAATTTACAGAAAAGATTATCTGCGCAAAGCGCGGTCAAATAAACTAGTTAAATATATATGTATTGGGCTAATTCATCTAATTGGACTACAAATTAAATGATAAGTCCACTTCATTAGCCCAAGGTCCAAACGGCTATTAGCCCATATTAAAACCCATGCTCATACCACGTGATAAGTGATGTGGCAATCCAAGACAAATAAACGATCCAATATAATCATGACACATGTCAAGTGATGTGGCAATTCAAGTCAAACAAATGAGCCAATGAAATCATGCCATGTGTCAAGAACGGGTGGCATACCAAGTAAAATTAACAATCAATAGAGTTGTGTCAAGTGTCTAGATGGTATTGGTCAGTTCAAACAAATCAATCAAATTGCAGAGCCACACCACTCCCTACAACTATAAATAGAGCTTCATAAAGCTAGAAGACACCAAAAGTGATAACAAGAAGCAAGCAGAGAGCTCGTGGATCAAACACCACAGAGTTTTCTACAAGCTACAAGTTCAAGCACTTAAGCACTTACGCTACAAGTTAAAGTTCAAGATCAAGAACGAATCTGAATCAAATACCAATGCGTTTAAGATCAAATTGCTTGTTCGTGATGAAATCCAAATTCAAGTTCAAGAAGGAGATTTGGGACCAAGCTTTACAAGCTCTTGAATCAAATCAAAGTCAAGCTCATTAATAGTCTGTTTGGCCAAGCTTTTAGAAGGAAAAAAGTGCTTACGAGGAGAAACAAGAGGAGATTTTGAGAAGCAGAAAAATGTATAGCCTGTTTGGCCAAGCTTCTAAAATCAGCTTATTTTGAGAAGTGCCTTTTTCAAAAGTACTTTTTAGTGAGAAGTAGTTTGTGTTTGACTAATTAATTTAAAAAGCACTTTTAAGCAGTAATTAGTGTTTGGCCAAGCTTTTGAAAGCTGCTTCTCAGTGTATTTTTCTCAAAAGTGCTTCTCAGAAAAGTGCTTTTGGAGATAAGCTATTTTTTTCTGCTTCTCCTCAAAAGCATTTTTTTTCCTTCCAAAAGCTTGGCCAAACACCTCATTTTTTGGCAAAAAAAAAGCACTTTTGGCCCAAAAAAAGCTTGGCCAAACAGGCTAGTAATTTCTCTCCAAAAAATACTTTTCTAAGAAGCACTTTTGAGAAAAATACACTTAGAAGCATTTTTCAAAAGCTTGGCGAAACACTAATTACTGCTCAAAAGTGCTTTTCAAATTAATTAGCCAAACACAAATATATTCTCATCAAAAGTATTTTTTTTTTAAAGCACTCTTGGAAAAAACACTTCTCAAAATAAGCAAATTTTAGAAGTTTGGCCAAACATGCAATAAAATACTTTACATTCTTAGAAGAACCAGAGGAATACCATAGAGATTGTAATACTCAATATTTATTGAAATCAAATACTACATTTGTTGCGCAATTTTCTAGTTTTGATTATTAATTTTTCTCGATGTGAAAATATATTGTTGCAAACTCTATTTTAAAAGGGTAAAGAAGATGAATGACATTTCGCTAAGAGGTTTCATACTTTTAATACAATATAAATTATTAAAAAAAAAAGTTAAAAATATAAAAAGGTAGTACTATTTTTTTTATAACGAATTTAAAAATTGTATGAAATAAATCGAAACAGAAAATACAATTTAATGTAGGAGTATTATTTTTATTAGGCTGAATACATACAGAGACACTTAAAGTTGACACGATTATTCATTTAGACACCTAAACTAAAGAGTGTTACTATTGAACACTTATACTATCCGAAACTTATTCCAATTAAGCATTTATTGCTGAGTTGGCACATAAAGTGAGTTTCACCCAATATAGGCGCGTGAAGACCCAAAAAAAAACAGATTTTTTGTTTCTTTTTCTTTTTTATTTCCTTCTTCTTCTTCTTCTTCTTTCTCTCCACCACCATTTCCACCATTCCCTCCTCCACTTTCACCATTGTTGTGCCTCCGCCATTGATTTATTTCATTATTCTTCTTCTTCTTCTTCTTCTTCTTNTTCGGGTCGTCATGAGGAATCTTTAGCTGAAGTTATAACAAATTTGGAGGAGTTTCTCTTAAAACTTTGGACCAAAATCGTGCTTGGAACAAGAACACATATGAAAATAGCGAAGAACACCATAGTTTTTCCTTTTTTTTACTCAAAATAATATATTTCCTTTTTTTATTCGTCATTCACCACGTCAGTAGCGAGTGCATTGCACAAACTTTGTAAGTTTGGCTGATTGTCAAAAAAGTGCTTAATTGAAATAGTTTTCGGGCAGTATAAGTGCTCAATAAGAACACCCTTAAATTCGGATATCTAAATAAAAAATCGTACAAACTTTAAGTATATCCTGATGTATTCAACCTTTTTATTATATGTGATAATAATATGAGAATTAGCTAATACCCAGATAAAGCAACCAAATGACAAAAAGTAATTCTCTCGAATCTCTCTCTCAAAGTCCGGCAATGCGGCTCTAGAAAAATTGGACAAAAAGGGTCACTGTTCATAAACTAAACTAAGGCTGTCCACCATCTCTGATCTAAGAATTCAGAGAGAAGAATTGAATCCAATGGAAACTGAAACCTTCATTAGACCCAACAAATCAAAGAAGAAACAAAGATCTCCACTTTTAATCTTCTTTTTTCTCTTCACTCTAGTTTTCCTCTTCTACTACTTCAAAAACTTCATTTCCCCTTCTCTTCTTCCCCTTCCCCAAAAATCGAAAATACCCATTATACCCCGCCCCTCCCAATGCCACCCCACTAATCGCCTTCAGGGGAAGTTTCTCTGGTACGCACCTCACAGTGGGTTCAGTAATCAGTTGGCTGAATTCAAGAACGCTATTTTGATGGCTAAGATCCTTAATCGGACCCTAATTGTGCCGCCCATATTGGATCACCATGCTGTTGCGCTTGGTAGTTGTCCTAAATTTAGGGTTTTGAACCCTATTGAGCTGAGATACGCTGTTTGGAATCATAGTCTCCATCTATTGCGTGATTGCAGGTAATTTACAAATTTGTTCCAGTTCCCTTTAGCTCAGAATATTGCATTATTTTATGTTTGATTTAAAGAAAGTTTTCTGTTGCTATAAACCATCTATTAAGGTTAAAATGAGAAATTTAAAGTTTAAAGAAAAAAATGCAGCCCGGTGCACAAAACACCCTTGCATTCAGGGTCCGGGGAAAGGCCGCACCCCAACGCTGTGATGTAGACACCCTACCTTAATGCAAACATTAGTAGCTGCTACGAACCTATAAGTTACGGAGAGACAACTTTACCGTTGCTCCAAAGCTTCCCTTCGAGAAATTTAAAGTTAAATTGTTTTTAAATATAGAAATGTGGCACATAGAATGGGACAGAGGGAGAATACATGAAACCATAGTTCGGTGGTTGTCAGGAGCTTTTTAGTTATATGCCTATGTAGGAATATATGCGGATATAGAAAATCTCTAATTCTAGAGAACCCACACTCAAATGACAAATTATTAATGGAATGCACGTGAATAGAGTGAGACCTAGTTGATTGACTGATTGAATGCGCTTAGTACTAGCATCTAAACTATGTGGTTAGACGCAGTGACAAAGTTTTTCTGTGAACTTTGTTGCATTGGAAACCACTATCTTGTTTGTTGTTATCTTTCTTCTGTGGATTTAACCTGCAGTTTATAAGTTATAAAATATTAAGTATTAAATTTCATTGTGCATTTGGTTTTTGACGGAAAAAAGATAGACATGCTTTTTTGGATGGAGTATTAGGAAGTTTCTAATTATCTGCTTAATTTGTGTGATGCAGATATGTGTCCATGGCTGATATAGTTTACATTTCACCACTTGTGTCTTATTCAACAGTGAGATTTATTGATTTTCGAGCTTTTGTGTCTTTGTGGTGTGGTGTAAACTTGGATGATATTTGCTCTAAAGACCAAACTATTCCATTTCCTTTATCTGAGAGACTTAGAGAATGCGGTTCTCTGTTGTCTGGTTATTATGGTAGTATAAGTGATTGTTTGACTGCTTTAGAAGATGACTGTAGAACAACAGTTTGGACATATCAAAACGATGTTGAGGACGGGGCATTAGACTCCTTTCAACCGGATGAACAACTTAAGAAGAAAAAGAAGATTTCATTTATTAGGAGAAGAAAAGATGTATATAAGGCTCTTGGTCCTGGTTCTGCAGCAGAATCAGCCACTATTTTGGCGTTTGGAAGCCTTTTTACTGCTCCTTATAAGGGATCTGAATCCCATATCGACATTCATGAAGCTCCTAATGATCCTGTGATACAGACCTTAATCAAACAGATAGAGTTCCTTCCCTTTGTTCCTGAAATAGTAAATGCTGGCAAGAAGTTTGCTCTTCAAACTATCAAGGGTCCCTTTCTTTGTGCACAGCTCAGGCTACTAGATGGGCAATTCAAGAACCACCACAAAGCTACCTATCTTGGTCTGCAGCAGAAGCTAGAATCTTTGAAGCAAACTGGACAGAAACCGATCCATGTATTTGTTATGACTGATCTTCCCATGGCTAATTGGACGGGAAGTTACTTGGGGAGCATAGCAAAAGATTCAGATGCCTTTAAGCTTTTTGTTATTAGAGAAGAAGATGACTTGGTTCAAGAAACTGCTAAAGAAGTCATGGCTGCGGAGCATGCGCTAAAACTTGGTTCAATTTTACAGAGTTCAGCAGGGATTAACAAACATCACCTTCCTCGATCTGTAACTGATGTTCTCTTATACATAGAGGAAACAGTCTGCAGCTGTGCTTCTCTTGGTTTTGTTGGCACTGCTGGATCAACAATTGCTGAGAGCATAGAATTAATGAGGAAATATGGCATTTGTTCTGGCTAAAGCACTTCACTTTCTGTTGGCTCTTTTCAACAATAACTGCTGTTGCTGTTGGATTCTAGCTAACTTTTGCTATTTATCCATCTCTATGCTCTCCAATTCGGCAGCTAGATTCAATTTATCACCTGATATTCTCCCTTTTGGCAGTCTTCGAATTCATGACGAGGGCGACAGATCTTAAGGATATTAGTGATCCATACTGCTGGAAAAGGGACTATTGGATGAAGACTTTGCGCAGGGATTGGCATCGTCTTTCTGTGTGAAGGCTTCTATGTTTTTTCAAATTCATACGGCTAACCAGATGCCACTCTTTTGAATTGAGGAGGTAATTGTATCTTCAAATTCAAGTCCAAATTGGATGCAAGATAGACAACCTTCAAGCAGAAGGTTATTCGTTGATATCGTGACATTTAGTAACCCATACCATAGCAAAGAAGAACCATGTTGAACAATTGAAATATACAGATTGTTTATATGCTCTCATTTGGAAGTGTTCTTTCTCTCCTGATTACAAACTTTGTTCTATGATGTGGCTTAGTACGCAAAAGGAAAATTGGAAAGTTCTGCTCTATGTTGATTCTTAGTTGGTCGTCTCCTCCTCCTTATGGCTTTGCTATGAAACATGGAAACATAAGCATATTATTATCTGTTCAACATCAATATATATTTGAATTTGGCTGGAGTTGAATTATCTTCTCAATAATGGTAGGGCTGTCAAATTTGGGGGGAAGTGCACGGTTAGCCACTAAGAGAAGTTGTCTTTATTTTAAAGCCACTGTTTAAAATGTCTTTAGTCTTTAGCCACTGCTTTAATAAACTTTAACTGTCTGGACGAAAATACCCGTATGCTCATGTCCTTAACTTTTGAACTAAACTTCAGGACTTCAGGACTACATGTCCTTAACTTTTGAACTAAACTTCAGGACTTAAGGACTTCAGGACTTGAGGACTACATGTCCTTGACTTTTGAATTAAACTTCAGGACTTCATGTCCTTAACTTTTGAACTAAACTTAAGGACTTCAGGACTACATGTCCTTAACTTTTGAACTAAACTTCAGGACTACACGTCCTTAACTTTTGAACTTGGAACTCAAACTTCGGGACCAAGCGTCCTTAACTTTTGAACTTGTCCTTAACTTTTGATCTTGTAACGGTAAGTTAAGGACTGCATGTCCTTAACTTTTGAACTTGGAACTCAAACTTCGGGACCAAGCGTCCTTAACTTTTGAATTTACAAGATTTTTTTTTCCATACCAAACGTATACAGTTGAATTATTAAACGAATTTAGATATTCTTGAAACTTGTAAAAAATTGTATAACATCAATTAGTAATATATTGGCGTCAAACATTAATTTTAGGACATTAAAATTAGAAAGAAATATGGCAGAAACAAAATCTTTACTAGTTATTGTGATTGCCACAATATTAGTCAAATATGAGAATGTTGGTCAGAGTATGAGTCAAGTCTTTCCATTACAAAAAGGAGCTTAGCCTTTGATGATTTGAGGAGAAACCCTGATGCGTCCGTCAATCCAACATATGAGAAAGAGTTTAGTTGCACAGTTCTTCTCCTGAAAGAGATAGAAGAAAGGGTAACACAGTCTTTTCATATTAATTTTAATAGACTAGTTGCTACTATTGCTAAGCATTGAAAATGCTGGATAAAAAGTAAATATCACTTTAAAAAGTGGCTACCCCACACAATTTTTACTCAAATTTGGCCAAAGCCCAAATGACTCGCCCAAGGTTGGGCCGGTTATTATCCCGCCCATTTATTGAACTCAACCCATCTAAAATTACGTTGATTTTTAGTCCAAATTGATTTATGAGTAATTTTCTCAAAATATCTTAGAAATAATTTTTTCTTTTTGATTTGATATGTTATATATAACCATTATCAAAGAAAAAAGTCTTATTAATAATTGTACAATTCATAAGAAAACAACACATTAGTTAAAGCTTGGTAACTTTTAACCCATCATAACTCAACCAATTTCTGCCCAAGTAACTTTTGGGCATGTCATTATTGACTCATGCCCATTTGACACCCCGAAAGCAGGTAACACATTTAAAATCACTTTGTGCATCTTGTGCTTACCGTCCAATGTTCATCAGATCATCTATTGCCCAACCATGGACTGTATCCAATGCGGATAAGTGTTAAATGAAATAGGTGGTGGCAATATTCTTTTGAGAATCTTTGAATTTGGTTATAATTTAAGTACACTGTTGACTAATGAAATGGGCATTGCATTGGTTTTCTCTGCTGACTACTAGGTGGGAACTTGAAGATGAAATCAGGGCAGCGCTTCCATAAAACAAGTAAAGCAATTGCTTTAGGCCCACATTTATGAGAAATTCATTTTTTGTTACATCTAATATGTTATGTATAAGTTTAAATAAAGGTTTTGTGAAGTGAAATTTTTTGACTTCTTTTTTTAACAAGTATAGAGAACAAGGATTTACAACTGCTATGATTTTTGCGAAGAAAATTGCATTTGAAATGGATATTGAACCCGAATTTCGTAAGAAACGTATGACATATAAAACAATTTGATGGGAATGTTGATAATAAAATCTTAAATATTTCAAAGAGTCCTTTGGAGTTGGTTGCTTATACATAGTAGACAAGACTATTTTTTCATTTCAAAATAGATTTGAACATTTCGAAGCATATGAAGATATTTTTGATTTTCTATTTAGCAGTAAAAATTAAGATCACTAGATGATAAAAAATTGAAAAAATATTGCCTTAATCTTGAAACAATTAGAAGATAACAATAATTGGTACACTCGGTCAAATAAAAAAATAGATTCTTTTTTCCATTGCCTATATCACTTGTGGAATAATGTTAAAGACTCTTGTTTCCGTTGTTTCAGCGGAAAGAAATTTCAAAATTAAAATTGATAAAATCTCAACTAAGATCAAATGTCTCAATAAAGATTAAATGATTTAGCTATATTGTCAATTAAGAAAGACTTATTAGGATTTATTGATTGTAGAGAATTATTAATAACTGTGTATCTAAGAAACGCTAGAAAAATAGACTTTAAGTAAATAAATAATTTTTAATTTTCTTTTAAAGACCCCTCATAAAATTTGGCTTTGGGCCACAAAACTTGTCCGGCTTGTTACATTGCAGGCCGAAGTATAACTTATTATTCAGCCAGTCGGAGTATGGAAGATGGTTATTCTTGTTAGCCAAATTTATTGAGATAATACAGCTTCTAGATTCCTAGTGGGAACATATCAACATATTGGGTATGTTGCTGTCTAAGTACCTATATTTGTCATGGTATTCAAGAAAATGACAGAGAAAGCTATTTCCGTTATTATTAGTTACATTTCTCATAGAAGTTGTTGTTGAATTTTTAAGCTATATTAATGCTTAAAAGATGGTTAATGAAAAATGGAGGGAAAAATAAAATATTTGAGTAATATTTGAATTTTCCTTTTTGACAAAGGGACATTGTCCCATATTAGAAGAGGAAAAGGTTTTTAATAAGTATATAAGCAATTGCTCTTCTTTTAGCTCTTAAAGAATTGAGAAGAAGGCAAGCCTCGTGCCGTCTTCGGCGTGGAGATTTGGTCAAATGATCGATTGATTGATTAATTTTTTGGACCAAATTTATTTGTTAATAGTAAATATTAACAGAAATATTATTAAGTATTCGTTTTAATAATAAAGTATTAATCTAATGGAATATTAATATTAATATTAAATTTAACGGAATATTAAATGTTTCATTCTCTTATAATTTTCATACGACTTTCTGAGTTCTCCTCCTTTCTTCTGCATATTTTTAACTTCAAAGAAAGTAATAGTAAGTGTGATTTGCTACCGAACTTTGTGTTCGCTGAAATACTTACACCTCTGTGTAATTCGTTCTATCCTGAGAGAAAATAATCAATAACCTTGGGTACTATGAGGGGATTAAATTTCTTAAGTAAACATTGTGAATTCAGTGGACTCGAATTAACTTTTATTTTGTATATATTTTCTGCTTATATATTATTTTATCTTTTCCGGAATTAGTTTACAAAAAACAGTTTACTAACAGTTGTTGTGTACATTGCTGCCCTTATTTTTTCTCTCTTTGGATGGGAACTCTCTCTATCATTTTGGGTAATTTGCACAATCCATTGACTTTCTTGGATGTGCTTCTTATTGTCAATTATTTTTTGCCAATATTGGGCGGTCAGTTGAAATACGGTTGCTTTAACATCCACAAGTTTTATCGTGCATGTTAAATAGCATTTTGGTCCCACGTCTTCAATGACTCCTCCCATATTCCTGGTTTGCTCGTTTGTGTCGGTTTCTCTTTACAAATTTATTTTTACTTTTTTATGATCCTATTTTTTTAATACATAATAGATAGAGGCAAATTGGGAATTTGACTTTTATGGGTTCTTACCGTAATTTCAAATTAATAGCAATAATATTTAGATTCACAGTTAGATATTTAAAAATATTTCGTGAATTTCTTAATAAATACAGAGTCTACGCAAAAGTTACTAGGTTCCCGAGAACCCGTAGTCAATGCTCTAGGTTTACCCCTGACGAGAGATTTACTTTTAAACGTAAGAGATCTACCTTTTACATAAAAATCGAGAATTATCATTTTTCTTAGTTTAAAAATTATAAAGGGGCGTGATATATGAATGGCGTAAGTAGAAGAATGATGTATCTATTTTAGTTCAAATGATAAGTACCTTGTAATATTTCGATCTAAATTTATTTATTGACTAGTCATTTTAGTGGAAAGAGTCGAAACATCATAATTTATGGTGTGTTTGGTATGACGAAAAATGTTTTCCTGAAAAATAAGTAGTAATCTTATTCATATTTCGGTGTTTAATACGCAAATTAAGGAAAATATTTTCTCAAGAGTATTCATAAATAATTTTAATACAACAAACATGAAGTCATAAACTTTCGAACCAACAATTTTCCCAACCCACAAATTTCATAAACTTCTGAACCACAAAACTTTCGAACCCGTGAAATTTCAAACCCGTAAACTTCGAAACACATAAACCTCCGAACTCATAACTTTGGAACTTGTAAACCGAAAGATGTAAAAAGAAAAACTGAAAATATATTTTTAATAATTTTTTTTTTTTGGGGGGATGCAGGAAAAAAAAAATTAAAAATCTTGTGCAGGAGTGGGGGCTAGGGGGGGGGGGGTGGTGTAGAAAAAAAACAGAAATTTGAAAATTAAAAAAAAAGTAAAAAAAAAATTCTTGTGCGGGATTAGGGGCATGGGGGTGGGTGTGAGGTGGGTTGGTGAGGGTAAGGAACAGGGTGTGGAAGGTTGGGAAGGAGTTTTGGAAAATGTTTTTCCTCCTTTTGATAGGGAAAATATTTTCCTCCAATTGAAGGAAAATTAGTTGATGAGAAAATTATTTTCCAAAATATTTAAACCAACCAAACAGGAAAAAATTAAAAAATATTTTTCTTCGTACCAAACACACCCTTAATGTTTACATAAATTGTTATCAGGACTCAGGAGACCATAATTGATTAATACAGTTAATTTTGGTAAACAATTGATTTGGTGTAAATATAAAGTGCGAGCAAGTTTTTGTTAAACTAGAGATACTCGTCTTTGGTCAAAAAATCAAATAGGGAAAGGAGAGATTGGTCAAAACATCAGATAGGAAAGAGGAAGGCACGGGCACCGTCCATAGATTAAAGGACTGTTAGTTTTGAACCTTAATAGGCGTCCCTTTTAAAATAGTAAGGACATTTTGGCTAAATCCATATAATAATGTTTGAACCTAAACTTCAAAATTATTTTGGTTCTCAGATCATTTAAAAAAAGAGTAGTAATGAAAACCCACGTGAATGGCGTGATAGTTGAGCGAGAATTTCCATTTTGTATTATTTGTATTTTCCCCCCTCATTATGTATTATTTGTTGACTTGACCAATAGTGGCGCTATTGGTTTCTCTCTATTCCACTTGAGGCAATAATTTTAATTGCGCATCCAGATTGGTTAATTTATTGGACCGTTAATTTCCTATTTTCTTTTGAAATGTTAAAATAGTTATTTGAGGCTCCAATTAATATAAATTCCCATTATGTAAGAACTATTAAAAGGAATATTTTTCCTACCATAATATTTTATAATGGATTTCGCATGAATCGTTGATAATTTAGATCTGGGATAAACCAATCATATTTAATACAAAAATAATCAATCTTAGTCCATATTAATATCCAAAATATACATTTTGCAATAAGATAATAAATATTTTATCTGAATGGCAGTAAATGTTGACAACACTAACAATATTCAATGATCCAAAAAGAAGTCGATAATATTAAATAACAATAAATAGTAATAAATATCATTTAAGTAATTAAGAATGTTTGAGTCACCCAAAAGGGAGTGAGATCTTTGCAGACAATGATGAATGATTGATGAGCTTTCGAATATTCAAATTGTTCTTGGATCGAGTGGAAAAGTTAGGCAAGAATAATAGGAAAAAAGTATATGTTGTATGTTTGCAATAAAGCCAGATACTATAGAGAAAGTCAATGTGTTTTCTTACAAGTGAATATCTTGTATATCGTATAATTATGTCTCTTTCTATTTATAGGAAACATATACCTAAAACCCTTAATAATACAAGTCCGAAGAATATTCACTAGAATATTATCTTTAATGTCTTATCATAAAAACTAGCCGTTATTACCTATCTAAGTTGAATGCTCGACCTCGACCATTATTTACAGTGACTCCTCGCTCTTGATCTTCAACGACTCACCGAACCCGCCCTTCACCTCTTAAGAGGCCACTTCGACCTTGGGCAGATCTTTATCTAAGTCGCACTGGCGATACGTGACAACCCGTGAAGGCCTTATTAATGTTGTCATGCTTTAGTCGTATCGAAGATAGTTTTTGATAAAATATAAAATAATAAGCTAACTCCTTCTATTCTCATTATTTATTTTTTATACTCAATGAATACGGGAGAGTGAGGAAACCTAATTGAATGAAAATAACGATAAGACCCTTAAATTAGAATTCATGACAATACAATTTAAATTTTGATCTACGGACCACTGAGTCTTTGAATAATATGGTCAACCAACTTTAAAATTTGTTAATTGGCTAACTACACTTAAATATGTGAATACCTAATTATTAAAATTTATCAAATATTTGTTCATCCAATCTCTCTATCTAATGTAGTATGTTAGTAATCTCGGGCAAATTATAATAAACATTCTATAGCAGTTATATGCTGATCAGGATTAATGTTATCCTTTGTCTTTTATTGAAAGGAAACAAATCAATTAATTCGTAACCAAAAGAGAAACAAATTAATAATATCTAATATAACATGCCCATCAATGAATTCTTTTCAATAAATAAGTAACAGAACAATGAATATGCAGCACATCTAATTGTTTTCTAAAAAATAAACCTCTTTAAAGATTTTATAGAATATATATTGTATTCAATTATTTGAAGTGAAATTGAAAAGAAATATTTGAAGTGAAATTGAAAAAGAATAATTAGAAATTAAAATTATGTTCAATTTTTTCGGACATATATTTTATTTCAACAAAGATTAAATAAAGACTATTATTATACGAGAATAATATTTTTTTAATACTTAACCACTATTGTAAATATTATGTTTTGAATTACAAACGTTAAACTAGTAGTATTAATAAAACACATTGAATACCCTATTATTTTCGGTCGTCAAACAAATCAAACCTTTTTTTTTATGGAATGAATATTCAAAGCTGACGAACCTTTTTTAAAAAAATACGAAAGAAAGCATATATATATATATTTATATATATATACTGTAAACAAAAGTACAGTCAAAATATGATTATGTAAGAGTGCCGGCATAAGCACCTACTACAACTACTACTGCTATAAATAGCGCGCACACAAATCGTTTCTTGGAAAGCTCAAACGTGTTCAATCCTTATCCTTCTTTTTTTTTTCTCGTTTTTTTCAAGAATCGAATTGGGGTATTTGTTAAAACAACCAAAGCTGGATTTTTTTTAATTCTGTGCAAATAATTTTTGGGTTTTGATCTGAGAGGAAAAGATGGAGGGTGTTGATTACTTGGCTGATGAGAGGAAAAAAGCTGAGTTTGATGTGAATGAGATGAAGATTGTTTGGGCTGGTTCTCGCCATAATTTTGAATTATCAGATCGTATCTCCAAGCTTGTTGCTAATGATCCTGTAATTCCCTTTTCCTTTTTTTTTTTTCCTTCTAAATTTTGTTAATTTTTGTTTGACCCCCTTTTTGTTGGCTAATCTTTTTGGATATGGTTGTCGGTGGATATGAATCACTGTTTTTGTTTCTTTATAACTGATGATTACAGTATTTCTTTTTTTGTTTAATTGTTTGTTGGTTATATGGGTGTTTGATGCTTTGTTTTTTTGTGCTGGAGAGGAAATCCCTTTTTCTGCTCATTCACTGTGTTTTAAGAGAAAAAAGATTTGATTTTGATAAGGTTTAGGTAGCCAGTCCGGTATATATTTATCCACATAAGGTGTTTACACCAAACCAGTTCAATTTATCATGGTTAAGTGGTCTAATGAAGTAAAAATTGCATTAATTAACAGAGGCGGATCTAGGATTTTTATAACATGGGTGCACCGCTAATGAAAGGAGAAAAAAAAGTATTAAGTGGGATTTGAACCCTACTCCTCTTGGTAAATAACATAGCATTCGTCCAAGTGCACCATTTAGCCTCTTTGGAGTGCCAACAAATAATATTAGATCAATTCTAAAAAATCTGTACACAAAATACCTAGTTTAGCGGAAAGACCATGGGTTCACGTGCCCCATATATATGCCTATAAATCCGCCCCTGGTAATTAACCACGGTTAAGTGATAGAAGTGAATGTGCAAACACATGTCATGTTTCTAATTGCATGGTGTAAACAGCCGGTGCGGGTAAATTTTTACCAAGCCAGTAATGTGTTTGATTTAGCTGTGATAAACTGATGATTAGAGTATATCTGTTTTGTTTGTTTATTCGGGTGTTTGATGTTTTTTTTATGTGTGTGAATGGATATGGTAATGATGAGGGAAAAAAACTTTTTGTGCTCAGTCACTGCGTTTTAAGAGAGAAAGATTTGATTTGATAGGTTTTGGGAAGCCAGTAATGTGTTTGATTTAACTGATATAAATTGACCACTTTCTGTATTGAACTTTGATCAAACATTATTTAGTAGGCTAAAATTTTATTGAAGTGGTGTGGATAAATTATTGTTTGGTGTTAGAATTGCTCTGAAGTTATTAGGAAACAAAAAATTTAAAACCGATGGAACAAGTGCATTAGAATTTTTTTGTAGGGACTAGTTTCTAGTGTTTGGATAAATGCTAGGGAGTAGGGTCTAGTGTTTGGATAAATGCTAAGTGCTATCATGTATTTGAACTTTAGGATGATTTAGTTAGTAAGTAAAACGTTTGTGAGAAATGCTACCATGTTTTTGTGAACGGATATGCTGTCTGATGCATTCTGTTATTAGTGTTTGAAAACTAGGATTGTGATGCTGAAAAGCTACTGTTTTTAGGAGTAAAATTTTCTCCCTTTTTTTTACCAGCCAAAGCAACTGTCGTTTATGCTCATTCAAATGCGATTTGGTTTAAAATTTCCATTTTGATACATTTTAACGTACCACTGGTGCGTGTGATTCAGCCGGTGAATGTTTTGGTTGGAAAATTGATCAAAAACTTTTTAGTGCGTAATTTTTGAATGACTTGACTTTGACAGGAGGAGATTATGTTGTTTGTTGCATGTCATTTGTTTGGGGTTGGGGAGGGAGATTTTGAAGGAGGGTATTGTCTTGTTTGACTGTGTTATTTGCTTCTGCCTTGTTACTATTTTGCATGTCCTTAATCTTTACCGAGTGTCATTGTGGGATATAGGGCTTCAGTAAGGAAGGCAGAACTATGCTGCCCAGGAAAGAACTATTTAAGAACACGCTAAGAAAGGCGGCATATGCATGGAAACGGATCATTGAACTTCGTCTTTCTGGTATGACTTTGTTTTACTTTTTAATCCTTATCGTATGTTTTCTGCCAACGAAGAGCTGTCTTATTAAGTGCCTGCTGATTACCTTGAATTTTTGTTTCTGCAGAAGAAGAAGCAGCTAAGTTAAGGCATTTTGTAGATGAGCCTGCCTTTACCGATCTTCATTGGGTAACATCTTGTTTGGCTTTTGCTTTTGCCTATGTTAAATTCTTGCTACGCTACTCCTTATATTGAGTATATACATGCATAATGCGCTTGGCGATTTTTGAAAAGAAACACTAATGTTAAAGTCGGTGCTCTTGTTTTTTCCCCTTTCTATTTTCAATTGCTTTAAGCCCTTGGATTGTGGCTCACCTGCCACCATTTTTCTCTGTTAGGGAATGTTTATACCGGCCATAAAAGGACAGGGCACAGACAAACAGCAGAAAAAGTGGTTGCCGTTGGCCTATAAGATGCAAATAATTGGGTGCTATGCTCAAACTGAACTTGGACATGGGTCCAATGTGCAAGGCCTTGAGACCACTGCCACATTTGATCCTCAAACAGATGAATTTGTCATTCATAGTCCTACATTGACGTCAAGCAAGGTGAGAATTATCCACTACTTGCTTTTCCGTAAACAACTCTCCATTTTTAACATTTTGAGGAGTGTGATGCTCAAAGTGTATGATACTCTTTTATGCAAGATATACCTCCTATACAGCATCTTTTGCTTGTTTCAGTTCAATGTGCTATTCTGAAATGGCTGTATTTATTTTTAATTTGCTACTACCAGCAATATTGAAATGGCTGTATTAGCTTTATTATTTGCTGACCTATTACAATATGCTTATTTCATTAATAATTAGTGGATTTCTCTGATCTCTGGCTTTTTACAATTTGGAATAGTGGTGGCCTGGTGGATTGGGTAAAGTCTCTACCCATGCTGTTGTGTACGCTCGTCTTATAACAAATGGTAAAGACTATGGGATTAATGGTAAGTCAATGATTAGCATGTCACAAGATGGTGTAGTGCATTTTAAATTTTCAGGAAAGTTGCACTTCCATTTTATTGACTAATTCATATTTTAGGTTTTATTGTCCAGCTACGAAGCTTGGAGGACCACAAACCTCTTCCAGGTGTTACTGTTGGAGATATTGGAATGAAATTTGGAAACGGGGCATATAATACTATGGATAATGGGGTATTAAGATTTGATCATGTGCGCATTCCAAGAGATCAAATGCTGATGAGGTTTGTTCTTTACCTTTTTCTGGTATTCAAGTTTCAGCTTCTCGTGTTCAAGTAGTCTTACAAGTAGCAAGTCTGGAAAGGTTTACCAGGAGCAAGAACAATAAGCTTTAACTGTTAGGAAACTTTGGATAGTTAAGTGAAATGATAGTTACACTGTTCAAAACATTACTAGGCTGAATCCCGTTAATACATGAGCATAATAACTGCTGTTGCCGAACCTAAAACTAAATCTCTTTTCTGTATCAGTGATTTTGGTATCATAATTTTTGGTTACCATACTATATTACGTGGTAGTTATTATATTTGCTCCTAAAATTTCAGGGTTTCACAAGTTACCAGAGAAGGAAAATATGTCCAATCTGATGTTCCCCGACAACTTCTTTATGGGACCATGGTATATGTTCGGCAAACAATTGTATCAGATGCTTCAAATGCTTTGTCTCGGGCGGTGTGTATTGCAACCAGATACAGTGCCGTTCGTAGACAATTTGGTTCTCAGAATGGTGGACAAGAAATTCAGGTAATCTTGGAGGCAAATCCTGTCAGTAGTAAAGTAGATGATCATTTGTAATGGCTGGGTTCTGATCTTTCACTCATTGCATGCCATTTTATAGCATACTCATGTTGATGGAGGCAACTAATTATGCAAAAGAGGTGGACATTTTTGTTAATTTTGATTTTAAAATGTTCTTTGTGTTCTATGAAATGCATTTGCTTATTCAAAAGTGAAATCCATACCAAACAACTTCCCATAATAGTGCCACTAATGTCGGCAAGCATAAATCCAACATCTGTATTAAGGGCAATCTCTAGTCTCATACTATTTGAGTGGAGAGAGTGAGTTTTGACGCCTGCATGTTAGTTTATAAAGGGGGTGGGTGGAAGGACTTGCACTTTTCTCTTTTCATTATCCCTGTAGAATTAGCCATTTCCCTTACAAAAATCTCTAATAACGCAACCTATGTTGGATTAAATGCCTGCGCAAAAGAGATTTACGTGTTCAATTACCTCGGTGTTATCTTCAAAAAATTTAACTGGCAAGGGAAAGGAGGAGTCTGATAATGTTGTTCTGTGGTAGATATCAACAAGATCCTATGCGGTAACAATTCGAAGAGAACTGTGATTTGGAAAGCGAGCATAAGATTTTTCTGGCAACTTTTTATGTGATGATCAACAATTAAAAGTATGCGCATCTTTGGGTTGACTTAAATTATTAAACAAGTGATATTTCTGCCAAAACATCTCCCAGCAGAGCCAATTGCTGTACTCAAACATTTTCAACGACAAAATTTGCGTACTAGGAATCTTATGGCTTTAAATAATTTATTTTCAATAACTTTATCAAAGAAAAATAATAATTTATCTTCATTAAACCTCGTGACTCAGAAAAAAGAATATTTATGCTGAGTCAGAGATATTTTTGGCACATCAAGACTACAAAATCTTTCTGCTACGTGTATCGTCATACTTAGCACAAGTGTTCATATAGTTATGTTTTCCCAGTCGAGTAATATTGTCGGGTGACTGCAGATAGTCATCGTTTATCAGCTTGAGAGTTGTAACTAATGCTCTAACTGCATGCTTTTACGCAGGTGATAGACTATAAAACTCAGCAAAACAGGCTCTTTCCCTTGTTGGCTTCTGCATATGCCTTCAGATTTGTTGGGGAGTGGCTGAAATGGTTGTACACTGATGTGACCCAAAGACTGCAAGCAAATGATTTCTCAACATTGCCTGAGGCGCACGCATGTACGGCGGGATTGAAGTCTTTGACAACCACTGCCACTGCTGTAAGTAGTGCCAAAACTTTGATTGTCCACCTACCTTTACAATCTTTGATTGACGCTGTCATCCTTACCTGGGGCGTTTGGGTCATATTTCCAAGTCTTTTACATGAATTATGTGTAAGGGATATGTTAGTTTCTGTTGAGAGTGAAATTTCTATAATATACATGTGCAGAGAACATATCCAGAAAAAAATATATGGCTGAACACATCTTTAAGTTTTGCCTGTCATACAATTTTCGTTCTTACTTGTGGGCATTGAAATCAAATATTTTGCTGATTAAGATGCTGTGATGATTGAGCTGTCCGCTATAATGTAGTCTCCTAAACAATCCTCTCTTTTATTGGGATAAGAGACTAGCAAGCAGGTCTTCTTCAATTGGATCGGACTGGCTTATTTAACCGTTAACGTTCTCTTGAATGTTCCTTTTTTTTTTTTTTTTGACCTGATCTTTTCTTCAGATTTAAGAAAAACTGTTGCTTATTTAAGAACAAAAGAGAAGAAAAGAACTTTTTCTCTAATTGTTTACTTGAATCCATTGTCATGCCATTCAACATAACATGCTTCTTGCCTCATTGCAATCTTATTCCAGGATGGAATTGAAGAATGCCGAAAGTTATGTGGAGGTCATGGATATCTGTGTAGCAGTGGACTCCCAGAGCTATTTGCCGTTTATGTCCCTGCCTGTACGTACGAAGGTGATAACACCGTGCTGCTACTACAGGTAAACTAATTGTTTGTTGAAGGCTGACATGCCAGTTTTAAGTTCTTCTTTAAAGGGTTTGTGTGGACTTAGAGATCCTTTCTCAACTTGTCCGGTGGTGGTAATTTAAGCCTGTCAAAAATATTTAATTATTGAGCATAGTATATGCTTCAGTTTCTCATTGTCATTTAAAAAAAAAAAACGAAATTTCTAGCAGCTAATCATATTGGTCCTGGATTTAACACTTTTGAGTTAATCTGTTGTTAAAATAAGGGAACCATCAAATGAGAAGTATTGAGAAAATTCTGGAAAATGTAAATTCTTACTTAAAAAGTTTTCTCGAACCTCCATACCTTACTTTCTATCAAGGTCTTTTAGAAGTTATAGACATTCTATAATTTAGTTTATCAATGATTGGAACTTGAAAGTGTGCAGACTCTGAACCAAGGTACATTTTGTCACTTCATGAAAAACAGAGATCATTTGGTAACTGAGAGGCAGACGAAGATAACTTTTTGGAATAGAGGAAGTAGATAAGAATGAGTTGATGATAGAATGTTAATTTTTTTAAAATTCCTTGTTGATGGATGAATTGAAGTGTCTATAGGATCGGTGGTTGAGCAATCTTTTTTCTGTGAGCTAAAATTTGTTGTTGCATCAAAGGGGATTCTGTTGGGGGTGTTATTCCCTATTGCTCTCCCAAAAACAAGTATCATGAGATTTCACATGACGCTTTTTTATTATAATATTTGCTTGCGAGCACTTGATTGTGAAAGTACAAGTTTAGTTGCAAAGTGCCAGAGGTGAAAATTGGTGAGTAAAGCTTGTTTTGTGTACAAAAACTAGCTGGCTCAAAAGATGTTCAAAAAATAGTTTTACTGCCCAATAATTTTGGGGAACTCAAGACAATGTTCTCAAACATTGTAACGCTGTGATCCACTTGTCATAGCTGTGTGTACGTTCCTGAATCGTACTTTATGAATAGGATGGCTGTGGCTTGGCTGTTCTTTCGTTTGTTTTGACCCCCCCTCTCCCTTCCCCACAAACCCCAAGGAAAAATCAAACATTTGGTAACTTAAATGTTGAAAGCTTAAATGAGCAAGTGAAGTACAACCGATACTTAACTGTTTTATGAAGTCGTATTACAGAGTCTTCTGATTCTGATATAATAGTATGATATTTTAGATCTAGTATTCCAGTATCAACCATGCTGTGTTTCATGTAGGTTGCGAGGTTTCTTATGAAGACCGTTTCACAGCTGGGCTCCGGGAAGAAGCCAGTGGGTACTATAGCTTATATGGGAAGAATTGAACACTTGATGCAATGCCGTTCTGATGTGAAACAAGGTAAAATTCTTGCAGCTGATCCTTCATTGTTATAGTTACAGTTCGTTCTGAAAGTACTTATTACAGTATCAGTTGCCTTAGCAAAGGATGCACTTGTGATATTAGTATGTGAACTCTTATGTTCCTCGCTTTTACTTTCATAACTTCAACCATGTAAGAATGCCTGTTGTTTCGCCTTTCAATCAGCCTCCTATGTTTTTTATCTACACAAAGTAGATTGCTGATTGTGGTTGTTTTCCGTCTCCTGCAGCCAAGGACTGGCTGAAACCTAGTGCGGTAGTTGAAGCATTTGAAACAAGGGCTGTCAGAATGTCTGTTGCTTGTGCTCAGAATCTTAGCAAGTTTGATAATCCAGAAGAAGGTCCCCACTTTTAAGCCGTTGCATCTTTCTTATTCAATTCTATAATGTTCGACTATCAACCTGCTTAAAGTTTCTGCATGAAGTTTATTCAACGTTTGATAAGTGTATTTATTTTTCTCGCGATCAAAATTCAAATTATATTTTTCTTGCTTTTGTCCTCCTTTTTTAGGCTTTGCAGAACTTGCAGCTGATTTAGCTGAAGCAGCAGTTGCTCATTGTCAATTAATTGTTGTCTCCAAGTAAGCTTCTTTACTACTGCATTCTCTTCTTGTAAAAAGTCGAACATTTTATGAACCTGCAAACACAGTTTCGTTCTTGATAAGTACTATACCTATGAACTATCCAATTGGAGA
Source organism: Nicotiana undulata (assembly GCA_005239495.1). Taxonomy (NCBI): domain Eukaryota; kingdom Viridiplantae; phylum Streptophyta; class Magnoliopsida; order Solanales; family Solanaceae; genus Nicotiana; species Nicotiana undulata. The sequence goes on along the minus strand of ML275172.1, from coordinate 3,271 downwards.
TATTGCAGAATTTTCTGTTGCCTATTCGTTCTTCAGCTGTGTTGATTTGGATAACCAGTCTGCTTTTCAGCGAAGTATTTTTTTCTTGCTGAAAATGGTGAAATCATTTCATAAGTTGATATTTGATAAGGAGTCTTAACGTGTTGTAGTGCATGAATTAATACGTCTTTCATCTCATTAAGGTTTATCGCGAAGTTGCAACAAGACATTCCCGGGAAAGGGGTTAAACAACAGCTGGAGGTGCTATGCGGTATCTATTCCCTCTTCCTTCTTCACAAACATCAAGGAGATTTTCTTGGAACCGGCTACATCACCTCAAAGCAGGCATCACTTGCTAATGACCAGCTCCGAGCCCTATATTCCCAGGTTCGTCTCGTTAAACTTGTTTTCTGTCATTTGTGCTTGGAGGGGTGAAGCTGCTTTTACTTATCCATCCCTGTTTAATATCAGCTTCGTCCAAATGCTATATCGCTGGTTGATGCATTTAACTATACCGACCACTTCCTTGATTCAATTCTTGGACGTTATGATGGAAACGTGTATCCTAAACTGTATGAGGCTGCATGGAAGGATCCTCTCAACGAATCAGATATAGCCGACGGCTTCCATGAATATATTAGGCCACTACTCAAGCAGCAACTGCTTACTGCTCGACTGTGAAGGAAGAATTACATATATTTATAGCTGTTGTATTGTGCTGTGCCAATAAACTAAAATTTGAAATACCATCTCTCTTTTGGATGATGGCATCCTTTATGACTCTTACACACCGATGATTGAGCAGCAGTAAATCTTGTTTGAATAAGATTATTGAACTCTTGAAAGGCAACTGTAATGTATGCTCTAGTTACATTTCCTTCCCAGAACTATGAAAGCAAACAGATTATTTTTTTTAGCCTCAAAATATTGGCGCCTTGCCCTTTTAATGAGAATCTGTATGATTTACTTTTGCGCGCGCGCACACAGTATATATGTCATGGGCGGCTTTCCAGCCATGTCCCATGACCCCTTGGACGTGCCCCGTGGCGTCCTAGCAAGCCTCCCAACGCCTAGCGCCACGGACGGCCCCGTGGTCTTGGCCGCACCAAGTGACAAGCGCGAATGTGCCTCTGTCGCCCCACCAATTTCCCTCGCTAGCGCCCAGCCGCAAGCAGCTGCCAAAAGCGCTGCGCGTGCAGATAATGCCGCGCGCGCAGATCGTGATGCCTGAGACAAAGTTGCTGCCAACGGACCTGTTTCTACCTTTGTAGAAAACTAAGTCCTTTTCTCTGTAAATATAGAGTAGTTTTATTCCATGTACTTTCATTGTTTCTCTAGCGTAGTTTAGTCTACTCATGTAACTTTGGTTTATTTTTTTTAAGCATTATTAAGGGGTATCAAACATTCAAAACTTTCTAGCAAGCAATTCTCTGTACTTGTGTCTTTACCCCTCGACACCGCGTTGCCTTCTTTTGTAATAGCTTTCATTTCAGTTCTCATTATTGTTCTCTCAATTATTGGCATTGGTTTTCCCACACGACACTGACAATCTCGTCTAGCGTGTGGCGGGGACCTCACTTGGCGGACAACAACCACCCTGACATCGGTTGCTTAGTCTTATGTCGCCCTTCCAAAGAATCTCAGGAAGGCGCCGCGTAACAGTTGGTATCAGAGCATAGGCTCGACATCGGACGAGGGAACGCATTGGCATTACCACCATTTCTGACCATGGTGAATCATGAGGACCGCCTTGCGGCCCTTGAGGAGACGGTTGACGTACTATGACCCATTGTGGATACGGTGCCGGAATTGAAAACCAACCTACTGCAAAGGTCGGACGACTTGGACCGCAGAATGGCCCAGGCCGAAGTTGACATAGGAAACATGAGTCGCGACTTTGAAGAAGACCGGCAAACAGCAACTACTGAGGTAGCTGAAATTTTTGATAAATTCGAGGGCATCCAACAGGAGCGCGCCGAGAATTTAGCCCACAGGGCACAAGAGGCAGACAGGATGACTGCCATGCAGCAAACTATCGACAACTTGACAGGCCAGCTGAACGTTGTCAATGTTTCTCTACAAGGCTTGCGTCGAGGCGGTGGAAATCAAACCGGGGGCGCTTTGAACCCCGCTCCCTTGGCACAGAAGCTGAAAATTCCTGAGCCAAAGCCATACAGTGGGGCTAGGAATGCTAAAGAAGTGGAAAATTTCATTTTCGACATCGAGCAGTATTTCAATGCCGTGGGAGGCCTAGAAGAAGCCAAGAAGGTAGCAACTGCTGCCATGTATCTTCAGGGTGATGCTAAGCTCT